>JAKSZP010005399.1:0-171668 GCA_022478985.1 Massospora cicadina | reverse complement strand
TGGTTCTTCCAGCCAACTACTCTTCTTCTTCTACTACATTATTCTCTTCCCTGGTGTCAACCCTCTTGCTCCGTCCTTCCCAATGTCCAAATTTGTTTTGGCTCATCCTTGGCCTTAAGTCACCAGTAAGCCATATAAATAATTAATCTAAATAAATGTCAAATTTGGGTTTGACCTTCAAGTTTATAATAATGTGCAGGAAACAACTTTGGTCACTCACTTTGACTCAGAATATCTCAGCATCTCGCTGACATCTCTTCTTGTCTTATCTCAATTAATTAATTATAATAAATGAGGCACAAAACAACTTTGGCCACCTTGGACTCATAATTATTGGATCTACCAACATTGGATTATCAGACAGGCAGCGAATTCATAGATGAACAATTGAAGCAAATACATCAGCTTTCTGCCAGAAATCCCACAATGGTCCACAAATGTCAGTTGACATCAAACACTGATTCTGCCATCTGATACCAATTGGATCATCCTTGGCTATTAGTCGCCAGTGATCCTTTATACTCATTTGGGGCCACCGATTGGCCCCACTCAAAGTTATTTCCAAACTTGGCAGAATACTAATTTCAGCTCAACCCAAATTGGGGAGCAACTAACTAGCAATCACATTAAATTATATGAAATTCAGTCAATGAGTCATTCCACTGGGATTGGCCATATCATCCCAAATAACGTTAAAATCATTGGAGGATTTCATCTGGTTAAAATTTAAACACTTTATTTGACTAACCAAGGGGGAAAAGGGTTTAAATAGTCTTATTAACCTTGTAGTCCTTGCACACTTTGTGAATATGTTGATAAACTTAGTGGGCATAGCTTCTGCCAGAGCATAAAAAAGTACAGACTTAGAATCATAAGGTTCTGATAAAGGCTTCACGTTTAGAAGATCCTCATAAACTAGAACCACGTGACACTTCTCCTCCACATGATTAACAAGTGAGATGTGGTAAGAAGTGATAGCAGGGACTGCGGAGTTTATGGAAATTGCTTATTGCCAATGAGTCATTTGAATTACCGTGGGGTTGAAGGGTTTCTTCAAAGTTATACTGGTCCAAATGAACCATTATGGCTCCTTCAGGCCCCCTGATAGGGGTAGAGTAGGCCTCATGGTGATATCTAAGTTCTGTGTAGTGAGGTTTTGACTTCATGTGCTATTATAAGTGCAAATAATTTGAAGGGTTATAAGCACATGATGTCATAGTTAAGAGCGCGGGGCGCATTCACTCCATACAGGAATCCAGTTTGGTACCTTATTGGCTTCTTAAACTGTCAGATATCAGCACCTGTCTGTTTCCTTACGTGAGATAACTATGAGAGTATTAAAGGCTCTTATAACTAAGTGAGAGAGCTAAAGGAGTGTCTTTTGTGTATTCCAGCTAATAAGACCTGCTGTATGAGGTAAACAGTAGTATTCTATGGACATCAGTTAAGGAGCACTTTTAAAAGGGAAAGGAGACTATGGTTGGGTAGAAAGCCTTTAAAGATCAGGAGATCTTGAACCAACTACATCACTTCTGTATCATTAGGCTGGGTTATATTTTTAGAAATCCAGCGTGCTAAGGAAAGACATAGATTCCTTCATGGGTATGTCAAGACCCAAAAAGGCAGCCGTGGACCACATGGCACAGCTGATTTTAAAGAGCTCTGGGTGGACGCAAAGGAGGGGGCGTTGGAAAGAATTTAAACCAATAGATGCGTAGCCCATTTGCTGTTTTACTTATAAAAAACCAAAAAAGATGTGTTCTAAAAACTATTTTATATAAACTTAGTAGGAAATTAAGGAAAAAAGTAGACTAACTTTCTATCATTAGCAGGGTGCTGAGTCTTATGGTGTGATGGCGGGAAAGCTTCTAAAATAACTACAGTTGAGGGAATAAATTTTAAGCTTCAAATTGGTTAATTAATGGTTTCAATCCCAATTTTTCCTAGATAGTGTTGGACATAATCTCCAACCTATTATTAGGACGTTTTCCCAACTTAATAATGTCCAAATTTTCTGCTTAGATTTTTAAAATGGATTTTCAGGTTTGATCCCCTTTTTTGACCTTTTATTTTTTTAACTTTTTACTTGAATTTGGCTTACTAGGTAAGTTTTCCCCTCTCAGATTGACTTCTGGTTGAGACCCCTATTAGGGAAAGGGAATGGGAACCATAGTTGAGAGCTTCTTGAATTGTCCAATGTCTTTACAAATTTACTTGATTTTCTTTAGATAATATGCAAATTTTAAAACTTGGATGGGTTTGGGTTGAGGGGTAAATGGAGGAAAGGCGTGTGGCTGGCAGGGTGTAATGAAATGGATATTGTTACCAGTCTCTACAAAATTGAGATAATAGGTATGGTGGTTACATTCTGAAAGTTCAAATCAATAAACCACACTATTTTGTAATTTCTTTATATAAGATAATATGAATTTAGGTCTCAATCCCACCTGAACTATATGGGAAAAAAATTTCTTAAAAGTAATCAAGGCGTGTCAACCATGGGGCAAATATACCACATTGAGATTTTTTTAGCCAGTACAGGTTTTGAACTCGTGTTAAACAAAACCTGCACTAGAATGGAAGCAGGAATTACCCTGCCAGGCTAACCACCCTTGGAATCATTTTTCTTATGTGCCTAAAGTATATTAATAATTTTAACTCTTTGATTTGGTTTATGGGCAGGCAGTCCCTATTCCAATGCTCCAAAGTTGAAATTTTATTATGTTTATAATTTTCCCATTCCATGTTCTCACTGTTTAAGGAGGCCCTTGACAGATAGACAATTTCTAAATAAAAACTACAATTTTGCTCAATATTTATTTGATTTTAATTATTTGATTTTTGCAGTTTAAATCCAAGTTGGCTAGCAACATGCAAGGTATCATTCAGATATTATTTGATGCCAACGATGCTCCATAAGCTGTGAACTTTTGGCCTCAGAAGAAGAGGGGTCAATTTGAGCCTGTGAATCTCCCCACACCTTGACCTGATTACTGGTCACCTATGGAGATTCCTGTAAGAGTGTAATGCCAGTAAGTGCATACTATTTGAGTCCATATAGGTGACTAGAGGCCAGGCGGAGAATTGCCAATGCATCAAATTTCAGCCCAGATGGGCTAAATTCTGAGTTGCCACCAAACCCTTACATTGGTCAATATTGAAAATAATCCAAATATGATGTCTGACACCTTGACATTTACCTATTCTGCTATTTGATTGAGGCAACTCTCCTCCAGTATAAGGTTACATATACCAAGATGATGCGCAAGGTCTTGGGAACCTTGTTTGTTACATCTTTCCAAATTCTTTTCCTTGGCAAGCTGTGGTTTCTACCAGCTTGCAAGATAGGGAAATGACCATCATCCACAGTAAATTTAACCCTGACACCTTACTTATCATTTTTTGTTGCCCTCTGATGGTGGAGGGGGAGGTTGGTGGTTGCCAATTGGACTGCTGGTGGCTGTCAGGATTTCTAACTAAATGGCAGATTTGGATATTTCAAATAATGGGAATCGATCCCAAATTGACCACAAAGCCCAAACAAATGTTAGGGATAATCCCTGATAAAAGCCAATAGCTATTGGAGTCAGCTATCAATCCCGATTCAATCCCAAAAGCCCAAACTTCTGTTGGGTATTATCCCGCAAAAAATGTTGACTATGATTAAAATCAGCAATCAACCTCAACTTATATGACAGAATCATGCTCCCTCGTAGCCACTCAACTTTGAGGTTCAAACCTGAGCTATGAGATGAGCTCTATCAGATTGACCAAGTTAATTGGGCTTGTACAAAATCCCCAATTTGTTTATATTTAGATATAGGCTTGGGTAGCTTAGATTGTCCCTGATCACATTCCCCAATTTCCTTTAAAAAGTGGTTATTGAATATAAAGCTTTACGCTTTTTTCCCTTATCACAATTTTAAAATAAAATTGATTTATTTTTATCAAGAATTGCTTATCCAGACGTAATATCTGGAAAAAGACTTTTTGACCAAGAGAAGCAAAAACAAGCAATCCAACACCCTGAAACTTTGGGTTCCCTGACCTCAAAAATATTAAGGAATACAAGGTATTACACCCATGATCCTGAAAAAATGGTGCTCCCTGCCAAGTACACCCTGAGAACTTGGTAAATATCATTAAAAGCCCAACTATGAATAATAACCATATGGCATTCAATCTCATGATAGATCATGAACTCCTTAAACTCTTGGTTAAATTCCCTCTATGATGTGAGGGATGGAACAACGAATCCTCACCCCTGAGCAACACTAACTCAAACTTTAAGACGAGACTACTTAGCTCAAAAGTGAGATTTGGCTGTTATCTCCTCTTGTTGCCAATCAAATCGGCCCTTCAGGCTGCCCACGACCAGATAGACTCAATAATTGAGGATATCAACACCGTGCAAAATAAAGTGGATGCCCTAAAGCCTTATGATACATCCAGCAATAACAGTTCCCTTTTAATTGAAAATGGTCCCCCTATGTCAATAAACATTGTTTGACCATTAACCCCCCCAATAGCATGTTCAAACTATCATTCAAAGAGAAGTACATCCCAGACAAAGGAAGTATATCACCTTAACCAACCAAAAACAGATTTTTAAAGTATCTGCCTTAATTGGGGGAAACTATCAGTTAATTTGCCCACCGTTTTTACCTTAAAGCACAAACTCTGGTTTTTAGGGAATCATCTTACAATAGAATATGCCATCACCGCTACATTGTCAGCGTATAAAATATGCCTAATATTGTACTTTATCTTAAAGTGGTGAAGTCTAACTTAACGTCCCTCCTCCATATTAAAGAGGATTTATTGGAAATTTCAGCTTAATTGCATAAACCCATTGTGCCACCTTGTTTTAACACCAATAAGCCCCAGTCCCAAGTATTGGCCATTACAACCCCAATTCGCCTACACCTGAATTATACTGCACTCATTTCAAAAAAAACAACCACACTGTAGCTGACTGCCGCATCCTTCAACGTAAGTCAGCAAAAGATCAGTCAGTATAGGGCAAGAGATTCCCTATGCTGACGGAAAACAAGTGCCTTAAGACCCTTGTTCTAGCCCTAGCTCTATCCCCAGAACTTCAAGTTTTGTGTTAGCTGCCCCTGCAGAAGGTGATGTACCCTTTTCTATCCAAAAAAATAAACACCTCCCGCTCACTTACTTTTATGTTGGTCAGTTACCACAACAAATTTTGACAGTCAACTCTTCTGTGGAGAGTCAAGCGCTGGCAGACAAAACTTTCAAACGCATTGAACAGCCCCAAGCTTGGCCATGGCAGAATCCTCCACTTTCTTTACTGCAAATTCTTAGTGACAGTCTACTAGCTGTTAATTCCCAGTTTGGATCTTAAGTGGTTTGTGTTGAGGTAGTCATACATAAGGTTAAAGTCCTGGCAATAAGTGATACTTGCTCACCAGTTAACGTTATTTCCTCCTGACTTATCCAAAAGATAAAAATGGCTCCATACTTGATCAATGAGGCTGATTATGGAACAGCAGGTAGTCAGTCTACTAAGGCGACTGGAGCATATTCTGTCTTACCTTTTTGCTTTGGGAAACTCTTGATTACTGCCCCCACCATTGCATTAGAAAACGATACTTATGAGTTGCTTATTGGGGTCCAACTGATGCAGGAGTTTAACTGCATCATTAACCACAAATAAATATACCTTTCCCTACTAGGGTATCAGATTCCATTAATAATCAAACTCCCCTTTAGAAGTAAAGGAGCCATGAAAAAAGGGACAAGTCTTCTCAAATACCCATTCTCCATTTGCAAAATCAAGTGTCAAGTCTCAAAGGGGGAAACTAAGTTATCCCCAGAGGCTGTGGATGCTGAAGAGGATATTCCTCTGTATACCTCTCATTCTATTACAATACCCTTAGGCTCACAAGTTATTGTAGATATGGGGATTCAGATTCTTACCCCTCCTTATCAAATTTTGGAACTTAGTGAACACCCAAACCCTTTCATTAAGGAAGTGTTGACCTGCATGGGGATTTTAGATTATTCTTATGGTAAATCTATCTCTATTCTATTAGGGAACCTAACCACTAAAACTCTCCAGGTCCCACGGCATGCCCCTATCACTTATGTAAAATTATGCCCTATCAAAAATATCGTTAATGTGAATCATTTTGGCTTGTTACAGGATTTAGGATTCTTTCCCTACCCACCATAGCTTTGGTTGACAGTAGAATTGGGGATAATCTTGCCCCAAATGAACGTTATAAAGTCAAAAACCTCCTCAAGGAATATGGCGATATTTTTCCTCAGGACCAAGTGACTATGGGAAAATGTCCAGAGTAATACATCAAATTGAAACTGAGGATCACCCTCCATTTCAATCCCAACTATATTAAAAATCCAAAGTGGACGAAGCTCAAGTGGCCTTAGAGTTACAGCAACTGTTGGAGGCTGGGTTACTCGTGCTTTGCAAAAAGCCCATGGGCTTCCCCACTCTTATTAATTTGGAAAAAAGATGGTGGTCACCAGGTCGTTATTGATTATCACCACCTCAACTCTATCACTTGCAAGGATAGTTACTCCCTGCCACTTATAGATGACTTTTTACGCTTAATGTCAGGATCCCTCTATTTTCAACTATGAATCTCACCAGTGGATACTGGCATGTAGATTTTTCACCAGAGGATCAGGCAAAATGCGCTCTAGTCACAAGTGAAGGAATAGTTGAGTCCACTAAAATGCCTCAGGGGTTATGTAACGCCCCTGCTACCTTCCAACGCGCTATGGACGGACTATTAGGTAATTTAAAACACTCTTGCGTACTAGTTTATCTTAATGATATTACCGTTTTTAATAACCTTTACTGAACATATAGATCACTTCAGGCAAGTCTTTCAGTGGTTACAGCAATCATTGTTAAAACTAAAACTGTCAAAATGCTCTTTCTTCTGTAGTGAGATAGATTTTTTTATCATAATGTCAGAAAAGCTGGAATATCTCTGATGGATGATAAGGTTTTGGCTATTGCTAAGATGACTCCCCCTAAATCCCTAGAAGATGTTTAAGTTTTCCTAGGAATGATGGGCTATTATCGCCAATAAATTCACCTCGTTTTTCAGACACCTCCAAGCCTCTGGTATATATACTGAAGTAAGGGATACTCTTTCAGTGGAAAGAAGAGCAACAGCAAGCCTTCAACCTGCTATGCATCTCTCTAACCCATTCTCCAGTACTTATTCATCCTAATTTTGATAAACTTTTCCACTTCTTTACTGATGCTAGCAATATTTCCATTGGAGCCATACTATCTCAGCATGAAGAGAACTTAGTGGATAATCCCATCGCCTACTACAAAAAGCCCTTATCTAAAGCTGAACGTAATTATAGCATTAAAAAATTGAATGCTTGGCGGTATTATTGTCTATTAAGCATTTGACCTTACTATATGGGAAACATTTCACTATAATTACTGACATTCTTCCCTGATATTGCTACAAAAGATGAAGGACCCCAATGGGAGGTTAGCCCGATGTGTTAAAACTTCAAAACTACTACTTTTTTATCATCCATTAACCAGGGCCCATACATCAAAACGTGGATTTCCTATCTTTGCTTCCCATTTTAACTATCACTGACCCTGAAGAGGATCGACTCTACAACCTCCTAACCCAACCACATTTATGGAAGGATGAATTCCTGAGCCTCCAAAAGAAATTAGCGAAAAAATCAGAAAATCTCCAAATTAAGAACGGTCAATTGTGAAAACTTTTGTTTAAACAATGGGTGCCTTATGTAAGACTATTGGCTTGAACTGACTTCATATTAGAAAGACATCAGCAAGTTGGCCATGGGGAATTTGGAAAACCTATCAGTGGCTTAAAACTCGATGTTATTGGGAGGGGATGCTTGTTACTATCCAGGATGTATTGGAGTCCTGTCTGAAATGTAAAAGCTAAGCTGGACCTGATTCCCACTCTCAACATCAAGTGGTCCCACCTGTGAACCATTCCATACTATTAGCATTGAGGTTGTGGGACCTCTTCCTAGAGCCTCTGATGGACATTGGTTCCTCCTACTAGCCGTGAACCATCTAACTAAGTGGATCAAAGCCGCATCACTCCCCACTGCTTTGGCAAAGGCTACCACCATGTTTTTGTATAATAGGATTATCACCCAGCATGGATGCCCTAATGTCATTCTTTCCAATAATGGACAAAATTTCCATTTGACGCTGGTGAAAGATTTAGATGACCTGATGGGAACCATTCAGGCATTCTCCACCCCCTACCATCCTGCAACCAATAGAATGGTAGAGCGGCAAATGGCACTCTAACTGCAGCCCTTCAGAAAATTGCTATGACTGAACCCCTTCATTGGCCCCAGTATTTGCTTAGTGCAATTCTGGCCTATCAGATTATTTACCATTGAATTACTAAGATGTCGTCATTTCAAGAATTATATGGCAGAAATCCTCACCTGCCTTCCAAAGTTCAGACAATGCTTGACCAAGATTCTCCTGAAGCACCTGAAGTCTCTATGCAAAGTATTGCAAATGAAAACATAAGACTTCAAGCCCTGTCTGCTGAAAACCTGTCCGCCACTACCAGTAGAGAAACTGCTCAATTTAACAATAAGCACAAACCCCTACACACCTTCCAACCAGGTGACCTCATCCTTTTTTATCATTACTGTCCTGGAGGTTGTGATTACAAACTGGGAACCAACTGGTCAGGGCCCTATTGAGTCATATATAGATGGGACAATGAATACTCAATCATAGAGGTTGTTCAGTGAACAGTCATAAAATGCATACATAGTCACTTTCTCAATCCGTTTTCCCCCTGCGTCAAGATCTAGATGGGGGTATTGTCAGGATTCCTACCCAAACGACATATTTGGATACGTCAAATAATGGTAATTATCCCAAACCAACCACAAAGCCCAAACTTTTGTCATGGATAACCCCAAAGAAAGTTGATAGCTATAGAGGTTGGTGATCAATCACAATTTGACCCCAAAAGCCCAAACTTCTGTTGGGCATCATCTTCAACAAAAGTTGACTATGGACAAAAGGCGATCAACCTCAACCAATATAACAGAATAATGCTCCCCCAGAGCCACTTTTATAAATTTGGCGGTATTCAATAAATACGCCGGCGAATTTTAGCACAGGGTTTAACCCACTGAGCAATAGGTACCAACGATATGATGATTGTTGCCCTTGAAACAACAGAATAACTTCAAATAAATATGGAGCACTTGCCCTACAACCTCTTTTATTTAATATACTCTAATACCGCGGATTATTCTTATTCCGCTTACTCTATACTTACTTAACAACAACCTTTCTTGATCATCTTGACTCACCTATATTGTAGTAACTTTGGATGCTATGACTATTATGGCTTAGTAATTTAATTCACCATATCTTATTGGCCCTGGCAATTCTTCATTTGTTAATTTTACAATTGCCTAATTTGAGGCGATTTCCCTGTAAACCCAATATCGCCTCAATTCAAGGCACTTAAATTACCATTACTCATATCAAATATCAAAAGATTCCATTCATTCCACCATAATGACCTCGGGCTTATTGTCCAGTCATATCAAATTCACAACATTACCCCCTCCTTAACTGGATAATATGGATTCTATTGTTTGTATGCCTGGAGGAACTTCACATGAACTCTGGTAATGATCTGACCGCTAGTAGGGTCCTTGATAGTATATGCATCTATATCAGTCTTCTCAATGACTTCAAATGGCCCAATCCAGATACTGGCCAGCTTATGTTTTCACCTAAACTTATGTTGATCATGGAATAGGACCATGTCTCCATCTTTGAACTGTTCTAGGTCACTCCATCATATCTGATTGGCAGCCTGGCTTTTGATTCTCTTGACTAGGATGAATGAGTACGCTTTGGTTTGTAATTTAATCAGCGTATTCATTAGGATGGTCAGATAGCGTTGTGGATCCATACCACCAGTGTTCTCTACACAAGCATATAAGAGGTCGGGCAGAGTGGGGTGCCATCCATAAAGCAATTGGAATGGGCTTTTCCCCGTGGTGGAGTGATAACTAATATCATAAGCAAAGATGGCAGTGGACAAAAGGGAGCTCTAGTCTGAGGGTCAATCCACTACTATTTTATGGAGTATGTTCACTAAAGTCCCATTGACCCGCTCCACCATTCCATTAGATTCAGGATGGTATGGGGTTGTCAAAACCCCTCGAATGGCCATTAGCTCATTAAGCTTTGGAAGAATGTGGGAAGTGAAGTTAGTTCCATTGTTAGTAAGGATGAACTGGGGACAACCATGTCACTAAATTATACACTCCATGACAAACTTGGCCACCGTAAAACCCCTAAATCATGTATTGGCCACGCCTCAACCCACCTGGTCAAGTGGTCTATTGCTATCAAAATGTATTTGGACCAGTTTGCCCCTGTTGGTAAGAGACCCATAACATCATAAGAAATGGTGTGCCAGGAGAAGTGTGGCTTCACTAACTGGTATGAAGTTTTTTGGCAGAACGGCTTTTCCACTTGGCACTGGTGACAGGAGGAGATAGTATCAAGTACATCAAAGTTCATGCTTTCCCAGAAATACCTAGGTCACAATAATTCCATGGTCTTTTGTACTCCACCATGTCCAACTGCTCGGTGTGCACTCATAATAATATTTGGGCAAGCGGAAGGTCTTGGAATATTCAAAGTAGTGTCCCCTATCCACTTATACAATTCTCCACTTTTCTGGAACGTATTGGCCCTTATTTCGTCCAATACCTTGATGAATGGGGGCGGTTCATCATTGTACTTGCCACTAAGCATCTTATCAAACATGATATTGCTCAGATCCGCTGTAACTGCAATTTTGGGTAGTCTCAATAAACAATCAGCAATCTGGTGTTTTGCTCCAGGTTGATGCAAAATTTCGAAATTGTATGCCTGCAATTTAAGAGCCCATTGGGCTAGACGCCCTTCTGATTCTTTAAGACTTTGTAACCAGCGTAGCGAGGCATGATCTGTTACAACTTTGAATTTTACCCCATGCAAGTACACCCAAAATTGTCTATAGGCGTAGATCACCGCTAAACACTCATGCTCAGTCACAGTGTAAATGCATTCATGACTGTTCAAGCTATGACTGCAATATGCTACAGGATGCTCTTCCCCTTCATCATCTTTTTGGGATAGTACTGCTCCTACAGCAGAAAGTGATGCATCCATCTGAACAATGAACTCTTTTTTGAAATTGGGATAGCGTAACACTGGTGCACTGGTTAGCACCACTCAAAGCATATTGAAAGAGCATTGCTGACGTTCAGTCCATTCAAATGTAGTGTTTTTTAACAACTCAAATAGCAGGCTATCAATACAGCTAAAGTTAGGGATGAAGCGCCAGTAATAGCTGACATTCCCAAAAATACTTGTATATCCTGCTTGCTGTTGGGTGGAGTCATTTTACATATAGCTTCCACCTTGGCTGGTTGAGGCTGCAACCCTGTGGCATCAACTACAAGCCCCAGGTACTCCAGCTGGTCCTTAAAGAAGTGGCATTTCTGGGGTTTGATCTTTATGTTGGCCTCAGTGAGCCAGCGGAATACAGCCTCTAAATGATCGAGGTGTTCAGAGAAGGTTCAGGAGAAAACATTAATGTCATCAGGTATACAAGGACACATGACAGTTTTAGGTCCCCCAGATTGGTATCCGAGGCTCGTTGAAATGTAGCTGGGGCATTACACAGCCCTTGCGGTATCTGAGTTGGTTGAAAAAGACCTTTGGAAGTGATTACAGTGCACTTTTCCTGCTCCGCCAATGGCAATCAATTTGCCAGTAACCTGAGATCAGGTCCATAGCTGAGAAGAAACAGGCTCCCCCAAGCCGATCTAAAGCATTTTCAATCTGTGGTAAGGGATAGGAGTCCTTTTGGTGATACTATTGAGCTTCTAGTAGTCAATTACTACCCAGTTAGTACCATCCTTCTTTTTTACAATCAGAACGTGTGAAGCCCATGAAAGATTTGATGGTTCAAGCATCCCTTGTGCTAATAGCTTGTCGATTTCCTCATTTACTACTCCTTCTGCCACCCTTGACTGGCGTATTGGCCTTAACCTGATGGGAGGGTGATCTCCAGTGTCCAGCCTATGAACCACCCCCCACGAACATCCTAAATCATGGTCATCGACAGTGAAGATCTCTTTATATTTTTGAAATAAAGCGATTGCCCTATCCTTCTGTGGTTCTGACAGCCCCATTATTTCATCACGCGATACTACTGCCATTACATTGAGCTGCGGTTTGAAAGGCAGACCAAAGTTCTCTAATGACCCAAAGTTATGCACTTAACTAACCTCCTCAATGGGGATTAAGTGTAAATATGCTACTATTTGGTGGCGGCGGATTTGCAGTGGTACCGTTTGTAAATTTGCAAGCAAAACTTTGACCTTCACCTGCCCAAGTAATATAATACCTAGGCCACGTGAGGCTCAAACCGCGACTGCTGATATGGCCCAATAACTTCCCCATAAAGGCCATCTGGAACTTCTATTACCAAGTCAGTTTTTACTACAACTTGATGTCCAGATGGAATAGATATAGGTCCAGCAGCTTGGAGCAGCAGCCCTTGATATTCATAAATCTGCTGTGGAAGGGCCCAGGTTTTGCCCTTTAACCAATGGTAGCGCACTGGGATTACTCCGTCACTTTAAGTTAGATTGATATTCCCCATATGCACCGGATCATTTGGCACTCCGCTAGAGGTGAAATGAATTGGGATCATCTGGCCCAATATTTCAAAAGTCTGATCCGTCATGTTGATAACAGCCCCATAGTGTCGCAAAAAGGCAGTTCCAATCAGCAGATCATAATTGCTATTTGGTAACACTATAGCTGGGGCTACCACAACAATAGAACCTAACTGCAATGGATGCGCACTATATGCTCCCTCAGAGACTGTGTTATCCGCTCCTGCAGTTCCATATACCACCCAATGGTCCATGTCCAGTTTTAATGATAATTTGGCCACCAACTTGGTGGAGACTATATTGACAGGGGCACCTGTATCTATGATGGCGCAGACATGGGTTTTAGCTACAACCAGGTCACAGTAAGTACATTCAGAGTAATATGCATCATGACTGTTTATAACATAGACATTTATGGCATCTCTGTTTCCCAGAAAACCCACAATCCCCTCGCCAATACTGGGGTATTGTTTGATAATAGTGTTGACTGGATGAGTGACGCTTACCACTTGCAAGAAAGGGGCATCAGAGGAGGGGTCCAACTTTTCAGGTGAAACCTGGTTAAACATCTGGCAAGCATACGGCTCAACCTGCAACTGGGACCCCTCTTCTGCCATAGCCGCAGACTGCACTCATGTCAAAATATTCACCCCTCCAACTGGCTGCTGATATAATACTGACACATCAGCCAAGGGAGCTTCCACTGAATATTCTAGGGTGGGTACAGGTGGGGCGTTTGGGTTTGATATAGCGGAGATAGAGAGTCTCATCTCTACTCCACTCTGACTTTTCCTCGGCAGTACTGTTCCAACTGTACGCAAGAGACCTGTTGATTGGGGCACCATTGGGCCATGTGCCCTTGTTTACTGCATTTGAAACAACTGACCCCATAGGGCCCACATCTCCAATTAGTGTGAAACAAGCCACATTGAGAGTTGGGCTGGTCATGATAAGTGGAAACAGGGGTAGAGCAATAGTTGGGCCGGTGATAATAAAGCAGGTTTGGGGCGGACGTTTAACTGCTGTGGGTAGCTTTGTGGAATGTGAAAAGACTAGCATAGTTTCCCAAGTAAGATGAAGTAGCAGTTATGGCAGGATGATTCCGCTTAATATTAGGTGGAGGGAAGTTGGCAGATATATGGTGCAAAAACTGAACAAGTTTAAAGCAATGTTACATCTTCATCCAA
The DNA here is from genome assembly GCA_022478985.1 of Massospora cicadina. NCBI lineage: Eukaryota > Fungi > Entomophthoromycota > Entomophthoromycetes > Entomophthorales > Entomophthoraceae > Massospora > Massospora cicadina. The sequence goes on along the minus strand of JAKSZP010005399.1, from coordinate 157,746 downwards.
CAGTGAGGCCATAACATTATGTAACTCACGGTATGGCTTTACAGCAGAAACCATTGTAAAACATACGTCTACTTTGAATAAAATTCCAGCCCCAATTAGCACGTGAGCTTATGCTGTAAATCGCTCAGCAAACGCAATTAGGGTCTCATTCCGCCGAAACTTGATGGTCAAAAATTCAACCTTCCGCTGGGACATTTTTGCAGTTCCACTGAACAACCAGAGCACCGTATCTTTGACTTCTTGGTATGTAATAGAACTGCTGAAAAGGTAACAGATGACTTGATCAGCGCTTCTGACATCCAAGGTAGAAGTCAACTGTTTTACTCTCTGTTGATCTGAGACACCTTAAATTTAAATTTTATTCAAGGCGGGCCAACCTGGGGATGATACTGCACCAATTAAGGGGAAATTGAATGAATGGAAAAGGAGGATAAAATCTGGAAAACCTCCATGCACAGCGTATGATAGGCCAGGAACTCCATGGACCGCCTTTGCTATTTGCTATCTCAGTTTGGGGCATTGGTGCGCAACGCCAACACAGTCATAATTGTCCTCTACCCAAAGTTCTTGTACCAGGATCAAACTCAGGGAGGCAGCATTAGAGGTCCCTATTCTACCACTGGGGTATCATCCCCTGATCTGAGACACCTTCAGTTGCAATTTTAAATCGCTTAAAGAACCTAGGAATATTCCCTTCTCGATCAAATGGGGGCAGCTTATTACAGCAAACCTCCTGAAGCAGCTCATCTTGTTTTTTCAGCACAGTGTTTAAAGCCAGTCTTAGTTCTTTGTAGGCCACTGACCCAGAGTGCTGAGAAGAATTTTTATCAACGCAACATTGATGCGTCATAGCTGGCAACTGATATTTTATCATTTATACTTAATCAATGGGCCCCCTGTAGTGAGCACCAATGTTATAAATTTTGCAGTATTTAATAAATATGCCGGCGGATTTTAGCTCAGGGTTTAACCCACTGAGCAATAGGGACCAATGATATGATGATTGTTGCCCTCAAAACAATAGAATAACTTCAAACAAATATGGGGCACTTGCCCCACAACCTCTTTTATTTAATATACTTTAATACCGCAGATTCTTAATTCCGCTTACTCTATCCTTACTTAACAACAACCTTTTTTGATCATCTTGTCTCACCTATATTGTAGCAACTTTGGATGCTATGACTCTTATGGATTAGTAATTTAATTCACCATATCTTTTTGGCTCCAGCAATTCTTCATTTTTTTAATTTCACAATTGCCTAATTCAAGGCGATTTCCCAATAACCCAATATCGCCTCAATTCAAGGCATTCAAATTACCATTACTCATATTGAATCTTGACGGATTCCATTCATTCTGCCATAACAACCTCAGGATTATCTTCCAGTAATATCAAATTCATAATAGCCACCCAGCTTTTAGGGTTCAAACCTGAGCTATGAGATGAGCTCTATCAGATCAATCACATTAATTGGGGCTTGTACCAAATCCCCAATTTGTTTATCTTTTATATATAAGTTTGGGCAGCTTAGATTGTCCCTGATCAAACTCCCAATTTCCCTTAAAAAGTGGTTATTAAATAATAAGCTTTACACTTTTTTACCTTTTCACAATTTTAATTTAAAATTGATTTCTCTATTAAGAATTGCTTATCCAGATGTAGTATCTGAAAAAAGACTTCTTGACCAAGAGAAGCAAAAATAAGCAATCCAACACCCTAAAACTTTGGGTCCTCTGGTCTCAAAAATATTAAGGGATATGAGGTATTACACCCCTGGTCCTGACAGTGGTTATGGCCTCGCGCATCCACAAGTGGACCTCCAAGGAGAGCGTCAATACTTTATGTGACCCTTGGATATCTGACTGGTATTTTCCCTACCTCCTATTCTAAGAAAAGTCACCCACCAGGCAATTTCCCTTTCACATCGCCTAAGCTCAGAGAATCTTGAGTGGCCTTTCCTTAATGAGAGGTAATATATTAAATTGAGTTTTGTTCATTGTCCCTATGAAAATGAGATAGTAGGAATGGTGGTCATATTCCTCCAGTTCAAATTAATGAAACACAGTATTTTGAAATTTAAAGATATATTATGTGAATTTAGGTCTCAATCCTATTGTAACATTATGAGAATCATAAAGCTTCTGCGCTTGAAGTAAGAAATAATTTTAACTCTTTGATTTGGTTTATATTCTGGAAGTCTCTATTTAAATGCTCTCAAGTTGAAATTCTATCTTGTTTCTTGTTTCCCCATTCCATGTTCCCACGGTTTGATGAGCCCTTCAACAGATAGTCCATCTCTTAATAAAAACTTTTCTTTTGCTCTTTGTTTTCAATCATAAATTTGGCTGATTCAGCTCTAGTTTCAGTTTGACCAGCATATACAGAATCATGAGGGCATTGATGTGTTGCCAACAATGCACCATAAGCTGTGAACTTTCTGACCTTAGAAGGAGAGAGGTCATTTTGAGGTGTCAATTTGGGCCTGCAAATCTCCCTGCACCTTGACCTGACCATAGTCACAATTGAAGATGCCTATAATAGTTTAATGCCAGTAAGTGTGTACTCCTTGGGTACATACAGGAGGCTAAAGGCTGGCCAAAGTACTTGATTCTGCATCAAACCTCATTCCAGATAGGCTATTTTCTGAGTCAAAGCCAGACCCTTACGTTGGGTGTTATTTAATCAATTAAATTTGATGTCCAACACCTTGACATTTACCTATTCCACTGTTTGATCAAGACAACTCTCCTCCAGCTTAAGATTACATATTTCAAGATGGTGAGCAAAATCTTGAAAACCTTGTTTGTTACACAAGGGGAGCAGCAGCCACTCATCTCTCATTTAGGGTATGCCCTAAGTCAGAGATCTGGGTAGGGGCTGGGCCTTGGGTTTGCCCCTTTTTAGAATTAAAGGGGTGCATTGTCAGGCAAACAGCAAATTAGAATTAGACTGTCCTTCCAGCCTGAGTGCCAAAGCACCCAAATGGAAAACCAGAATGCCAGAGGCACTGCTGCTAGTATGACGGTTATGGAACTAGGAAGGAGTTCTACCAATAATTGCCTATGAGCCATAATTGCATATAGACACATAGTGAAATAACAGATGAACATGGCCATAAAACCCAAGGGGTGTTGGAATACTGGCGGAAAAGAAGGTTTGTTTTTCAACATAAAAAACATCAATTGGGGAAAAGATTTTTTTATTAGAAAAATAAAGAAGAAAACTGACCAACAATTTTCTCAGTGCAAGGCAACTGATTAAATAGTGTTCAATTGTGGTGAGTCCAAGCAGGGATTGGGTCCCTCAAATTTACCTAACCCAGCGAATTTTTTGGAGAATGTGGCAGATAATCTCAATTGGAACTGACATTGAAGGATTCAGTGGCAGGCCAAGTCGCTGTTGGTTTGACCTCAAATGCCTAAACTGAGGCTCAACTGCATTTCTTTCAGTTAGCATGACAGCGTCTGGCCTGACAAGAAACGGGAAATCCCCAGGGCCACCCCACGTAGGGGTGGTCCCAATTGGTTGGAAACAGGTTCAGGATGCCCAACCTGCCCATGCCCAGTCACTGGGCCATTCATTTGGTTGATTTAGTTCCATCAGCAGCAACTCCCAATTTGCTGGATCAGGGTTTTGAACTGTCAGTGATGGTTTCCAAAGATACCATCCGCAAATTGGGGATCATCCCTGACAATTTTGGGAGGGGGTTGGTATTGACAATCATATTGGTGACTGAGTCAAAACCAACCACAATTCTGGCCTTTAATTTGACATTTGGCCCTTTTTTGGCATGCATTTTCCAATCATCTGGCTTTGATCCCATCAGTCTCAGACTCTTCAACATTGATTCAGTGATCTTGGCGCAGATTTCCTTAATCTGGCTGATCAGTTCAACTGAGGTGAGTGAGGGTATCAGGGGAGGAATCCAAAGAGGGAGGGCTGTTACCCACTGCTCATCTATCATGTGGGCGAGGTCACCCTGGGTGACAAGGGGTACAGCTGCCCTCTTCAGCCATTTTTTATTTGGAAACAAAAAGAGCACCCAATCTACACATAGAGGACGTTCCCCTGACTTACATGCATGGCCCTGTCCAGCTTAATAGCTATAGCTAAGGGCCTTACAGGCTGATTGTACACAGAAGAAGTTGTTTGCAGAGCCTGATAAGGCTGTAAGGGAGGAGCATTTTTCATTTTTACTGATCTAACTCAAAACAGGATGGACATATTGTTTATCCATAAAGAAAGATAATATTAGCATCATATAATTATAAAGTTAAAAGTATCAACAACCATACCTTAGAGATAATGTCAGGAAGTTTAGAAACCTATAGTTCTGTTGATACTGTAGTAGACCAAGAGAAGCGGTGATTTACCCTAGAGATTCTGGGAATCTCTAGAACAATTTTATTTGCCATCACATAGGTTTATCTAAAAACAGGCTGCATCAATATTATAATATGCATTAAGGCCACCAGATTTTTGCAATGAAACAAGAATCTTTAACTTTCTTTTGCCTAATTTCATAGAGTCAACTATTTTAGCAGATATAACTCAAGGTGTAACAAATATTTTCATGAATAATTATAATAACATTAGTATACCACCAGTAAAAAAGGCAACCTTTGTTGAAGCATGCTTTTGCTATGATAACTACTTAAGTGTAATGACAGTTATCAAATATTGCAAGTATCAATTTTAAGAGCCCATGCTTCTCAAATAGATGATTTACTTATTATCATATTTAAGATCTAATAAACTAATAAGTTTATATCTACTTCTGAAAAATCAACAAAAATGTTTTTATATCATAGTCTTATAACCATATCCTTTGTTAGTAAGTATTTGACTTTTCAAAAAAGCTTAATCAAAACTATATATAAGCTACACTATATGTGGAATATAATTTTTGCTCTTTTGATTAAAGCTGGATTATATATTTTGTAGACTTCAGAGTTGATTTAGAAAAATTTCTTGTTTATATTTTGCTAAACTTTGTTTAGAGAATGTCTCATAGTTCTATAATGTAATATAAAAAATGATAAAGCTATACATTTAAACTTATGAATTTATATATAGACTTGATTGTAAAATATATATTTGACTCTACATATCTCTTTTACTAACACTCTTGCAAATAGCTCTATTGTCTAATTCATCAAAGAAAACTATATGATATAAAGTTATCAATAATAGAGCAAAATAAATTTATCTGAGGTGGCTCAACCTTGGGACAAATATACCACTCCAAGATTTTTTTCTAGCCAATACATGTTTGAAACGTGTGTTGAACAAAAACCTGCACTAAAGTGGAAGCATAAATTACCCTGCCAGGCTAACCACCCTTTAAATAGAGTAATATAAAACTGGCAATTATATATCTGAGTTCATGGGTGATATATATTCATTAATACTTCGATTGTTTAAAATATAGAAAATTTATCTTTTTTCAAATATAAAAATCTTAACATAAAGTTAATCTTAAAGTTATATATAACATCATCTGCTAGAAAAATTTTGGATGACAGCTAGTATATATCTTTTTTACTTCAATTTCAATATTTTGCATTTTTATTTCAATATTTTACAAATCAATTTCAATATTTTGCAATTTTATTTCAATATTTTACAAATCAATTTCAATATTTTGCATTTTTATTTCAATATTTTACAAATCAATTTCAATATTTTATACTTCAACTTCAACATTTTATATTTTATATTTTAATCTCAACACAATTTTTAGTGATATTTTTATTTTGTTATTCCTGCTGAAATAGTGCAAGCATATTAATTTCCACTCTTTTTATATTTAAAAAATATTTGTATATCCCTTATATCATATTATAATTTACCAAAAGAAAACACTGATGTGAGGAAATCAATGTGTCTGTTGTTAAAACTAGATATGATGCAATCACTAAAACTAAAAATATTGAAATTGAATTATAAAATATTGAATTTCAAATATAAAATATTGAAGTTGAAGTGTAAAATATTGAAATTGAAGTGTAATATTGAAATTGAAACACAAAATGATGAAATTGAAGTATAATATTGAAAACAAAAGGGGAGGATACCCCAGTGGTAGAATATGGATCCTCTACCACTGCCTCTCCAAGTTTGATTCCAGTATAGGAACTTTGGGTAGGGGACAATTATGACTGTGTTGGCGTTGTGCACCAACGCCCCGAACCGAGATAGCGAATAGCAAAGGCAGTCCATGGAGTTCCTGGCCTATCATACGCTGCACATGGAGGTTTTCCGGATTTTATCCTCCTTTCCCATTCATTCAATTTCCCCTTAACCGGTGGGTATCATCCCCAGGTCGGCCCACCTCGAATAAACTTTAATATTGAAAATGAAATATGAAATGTTGAAATTGAAGTATAAAATGTTGGAATTGATTTGTAAAATGTTGAAATCGAAATGCGAAATGTTGAAATCGAAATGCAAAATGTTGAAATCGAAGTAAAAAAAGTATATAATGAATAGAGTGCATCAAGATTATTTAGATTTTTTAAAAAATGTAGGGTCATTATTTAAATACTAAATTTTGCTTAACTTGCCTAATATTATATGGTTTTTGCCATGTGGAAAACATAAAATAAGTGTAGAAATTTGCTAATAGGGAAAACTAATTTTTTTATAAATAACTTCTTTTATTTTTAATTTTTCTAGAGAATTTGATTCTAATAGACTCTAGAGATTTTTAGGATCGGCGTATGCATCAATAATTTAATTGCGTAATCTTTTACCAGATGCCACCCACACCTTCTGCCGCAAGATGAATCGCTGATTGCGGCCTATCGAACCTGGGCTATATCACATTCACGTTTCCGAAGCAGAAGTTATTACTAAAATCTGGATGCCGATTTAACAAAAATGTCCGTTCTTGTGCTGAAATTTAGTCTCCAATATAATTCCTTTTCATATCTCGATATATATTTTTCAGTAATTTCAACGGTCTTATTTTACAGTTGTGATATCCCCGTTTTTAATATAAAATACTCTTACCCTCAATAAGAACACCTAACTACACTAGGATTTTTAATAGGTTCGGCTAGTTTGAGAAGTATAGAAAAGTAATTACGGTTGAGCGAAAACAGTATTTCACGGGTTGTTTCCTATTTAAGCTACATGCAACGTGATTATCAACGGTATTATTTTCCATAAGTTTATAAGTTGGTGTAGTTTTGGCCTAAAGTAATAATGTTTAAGTTTCTCATATTTTCAAACTGTGTTTTAGGTGGTCTGCTGGACAGTATCCTTCACATAAATGGGGGAGAGTTGTCGGCGGTTATGAGGTACAACCCAAGTTTAAGTATGACTGGATGGTGTCACTTCACTTTAATGGAAAACACGCTTGTGGAGGCACCCTTTATGCGTCTAACAAAGTTATATCGGCAGCCCATTGTGTGCTTGGCGACATCAAAAGGTTTACTGCTAAGCTTCATCGCCACAATCTTGCCAAACCCGATGCTTCTGAAAATGGGCAAACTTTTGAAATAAAATCACGTGTAAATCATCCCAAATATGTCTCACCAATTAAGGGCTATGATGTTTCCGTTTGGACTTTGAAGGAAACCGATATTGCAGGAAGCTTGCTCAAACCTACAAACTCACGCGTCCAGCTCGATTCAGGAGTTCTTGGGACCAGTAACATCAAATATATGGCAATTGGCTGGGGTAGACTTTACGAGGGAGGACCGAGTTCTCCAACTCTCATGGAGGTCATTCTTCCGCATGTGAATTTTGATGATTGTTCTAAGGCATATAAAGCTAAAGGCGTAAATATTTTCAACCAAAGCCAAGTTTGTGCAGGTTTTACCGAAGATGTTGGGCAAGGTAACCATTTTTCATCTAAGTAATAATTCATCTATAGATACTTGCCAGGGTGATAGTGGAGGCCCACTCTTTGTTTTGGGGCAAACATCTCCTTACTTGATCGGGATTACTTCGTTTGGAATAGGTTGTGCCAGTCCTAATACTCCTGGGGTAAGTCAAACTATATACAGCTTTTAATTTTTAAAGATCTATACCAGAGTCTCTTTCGTGACTGACTTCATCTTATCACAAATGTGATCCTTTGTCTTAAATAATTAATTATATACTCTTCCCTTTACCATACTAAGCTCATAAATGAATAGGTTTTTCTTTAGTAGATATATGTTTTAGAATTATAAATGGTTGTTAAATATATTACTCTTTAACCAAGAATGCAATTGAGACATGTCTATTGTGTAATAATTATTACATAAAACAAAAATATAAAACCAATGCAAAGGCCTGTTAATTGTTCTTTAAGCATTTCAGTAAAAAAAGCAATTTAGGCTTAGTATGTGCTGAAGTTATGAATAGGAGAACAACCAATTATTCATTTTATCACTCTCATTATATCTTTTAATTCAAAAAGTGTCTCGACTATCTTACCTGCAGAATGAAAAAGCGTAAGCGCATTTTTTACAGTATAGTAATAAGTTTAAGGCAACTTTATATAGCTCTACGTATGATAACCAAGATGTGTAATAGAAATGACTTAAGCTAAAATTACAAATATAAAGTTTATAAATTTTAAGAATTAGTTTGAAATGATTAAAAGTTTGAATCCAAGTTATAGTGGTTTTTGCCCAATTGAACTAATATGCTTTATTTTTGATAAACTTAAGCAGAGTGACCTGGCACAAATAGAATTGTGGCTATAAAAAATGGGTAAATTACAAAACTTCTAAGCCAAGTTTGGTATATACCTTTTTACTTCAATTTTAACATTTTTTGCATTTCGATTTCAACATTTTACAAATCAATTTCAACATTTCATATTTCAATTTCAATATTATACTTCAATTTCACCATTTTACACTTCAACTTCAATATTTTATATTTGAAATTCAATATTTTATAATTCAATTTCAATATTTTTAGTTTTAGTGATTGCATCATATCTAGTTCTAATTACAGACTCATTGATTTCCTCGCATCAGTGTTTTCTTTTGGTAGTTTATAATTTGATATAAGGGATATACAAATATTTTTAAATATAAAAAAGAGTGGGAATTAATATGCTTGCACTATTTCAGCAGGAATAATAAAATAAAAATATCACTAAAAATTGTGTTGAGATTAAAATATAAAATGTTGAAGTTGAAGTATAAAATGTTGAAATCAAAATGCAAAATGTTGAAATCGAAGTAAAAAAGGTATATATAAACTTACATTTTCTTCACTTTTTGTCAAATAATCGGCAACTGCAAGCTTTAATCAGACAACTTAAAATAACTAAAAATTTGTGAGTACCTTTTTGTCTGCTACTAATTTAAAGCCACAAAACTCTTAACTTCCAACTAAGTTTAAATTATTAAAAATTGACAAAGCAGACAAAAATATGGAAGTAATTAATATAAGTAAACTAAATTAATTTTAAAAACTTAGCAAAAGGTTTGAAAAGAGCATTATAATTTTTGTTGACGCTACACAATCCATCTGGCTAACTTATGTATTTCTTGGAGGTTTTCCAGAAAATATAGATACTAACATTCTTTGGTTACTCTAATATTTTCAGTTGTTAAAAATTAAACAGTTAGAAGCTTGTTGAAAGCTTGGCAAGGAGCTGCTCACAGGTGCTTGGCTGCAGGATCTTAACATTATAACAGATGCGGGAGTACTAAGAAACTTGGCAGCTGTTCAAGAATTTGGAACTAGAAAGCAGACCACAAACAGGCTTTTAGTTAACAATCAAGGTGGATATGATAATTAATCCTTTATTTAATAACTTGGGGTTTTTATACACCATTTTAGGAAAAACACAGACATTGACCGGGTTAAAATTATAGTCATGCGATACTTTCATATAAAGAGATTTTTAGACTATTTTAAGGCGCACAAAGGTGGCCAAGCTTCAAAAGTTTGTTCCTCATTGCAATACTCAGAAAGCTAATATGGGAATCAATGCGTCAACAAGCTTTTGGATATGCATTCTTTGAATTGTCAATATTTGTGTACATCCAATTAATCTGGGATCAAGATTTATAATAATTACTCTAATTTCAATCCAAATTCTTATTCAATGTGACCTGTTTTGAATCCAAAAAATGCATTTATGATTGAGAGGATCATTTTTAGCTAAATGAAAAATTAACCTATTAGAATCCTCTAAAATCTTTTTATTCTGATATAGCTCAGTCCTAGGTGATTAGTCAAACGCATGTATGCTGAATCCAAGTGGAAATGACTTAAATTTTTTAACCAATCACCCACCATAAAATTTCTCACTTCAGTCAATTATAGGATTTATTAGTTCTTGATTAGTGGATAAAATATTTTTACCCTTAAGAACCCCCTTCAGGTCAATAAAAGGTGGTTGTTTCTCTTATAGGTAGCACAAAATTAAAGTTAGTATATTGGCAAACTTCTGCCTTAGTTAGCCTATTCAACTGAAAGTTAGCTTTAAAATTATTTACTCAATCTAGATTATTCCACTTATGTTTGGATATGAAATCATTAACCTGATCACACTATTCTGCTAAGGGTTAGACTCAGGATTTCTAATATTAATAGAACTATTTGATACCTGGATATTCTTCTTCACTAGTTGAAAATCCTGATGTCTGATATTACCCCTTCAAGGATGTTATGTGGAGAATAGGGGTATAGAAATCATCTATGTACTCTGTTTATAGTGACTCCAGAGGCAAGGGACTTGATAGATTATTTGTCACCCCTCTTATAGCAATGATAAAGTGTCCTTCCCAAATGTACCTGAGTCTGCCACTTCTGGGGGCAAAGTAGTTGTGATAATATAAAACCAAATCTGATATCTGAAAAAAGGGAGGAGATGTTTAAGATCATTAGCTGCTCAGCCCTCTTTAATAATAGTTATAGCTAAGTTAATTATAGCATCATATTTTAGCAGAATGATATGTTAGGCTAATCTTTTCATAGCTTTGTCAGGATTGTCATACTAGTAGAAAAGATATCTTTAGCCAAGAGGGTGGTTACCCCAGGTTCTTGACCATATAAGATGTGAAAAGGATATATTTTAAGAATGAAGTGGTAAATAATATGATATGCCATAAGTGCACTAGGCAAGAATTGATCCCAGTGTAGAGGGGCTGAAGTGACCATCTTTCATAAAATAGAAATCAAAGTTCCATTTGCTCTTTCTATGGCACCATTTATATAATTGTTATAGTGAGATAAAAAGAGTTGTTGTACTCCCATGGAGATAGCCAGGAACTTGACCATTCTGGAGGTGAAATCTTTCTATTGTTGCAGAGAAGAACATGGGGCAGCTATGTAGAGTGAAGGTATACTGATGCAGGAATGTTGTGGTAACATTGGTAGTTTGGCTGGGAGAGCAACAGCTTCAAACCATTTTGCAAAGTGATCAGTATCTATTAGTAAGTATCAATTTCCACAGGTAGTATGGGGTAAAGGACCTATCGCATCTAAGCTTATCATGTGGAATGGTTGTTGAGGGGTAGTAGGTTACTATTAGTATCTGGTATTAAAACTTGATTTCTTTTTACAGGTTAGGCAGGCATCCAGGACTTTGTTGATGGAGTTCATAATTCTCTCCCAATAGTACCAATCTCTAATCAACTCATAAATTTTCTGCGCTCTGTCATGCCCAAGGGTAGAGTGGACTTCCAGGATAGCAGGTACTCATTCTGAAGGTCAAAGATATGGTGCCCAGTTTGCCCCTATTTTTTTATAAAACTTCCAACTCTGCACATTGGTGTTGCAGGAGTGCTGCATTAGCATTTTATTAACTGGTTCATTTTCATCATCCCATGCATCTGGGGTCATAAGAAGGTCATAAAATCTCTATGTTTTACTATTATCTAAGTGAAGGACAGGCAAGCAAGTCAACCAATCAACATCATATGTCAAGCACCAGCTTGGTATTTGATCTTCATATCATAATGTTGGAGCTTCAAGGCCCAACGAGCCAAACTTATGGTAAGATCCTTCATATTTTGTGACCACTTTAAGAAGGCTTAGTCAGTAACTAAAGTAAAGATAGTTCCATACAAAAAATATAGAATTTTTTACAGCAAGTAAGATAGCAAGGCACTCCTAAAATGTGAAACTTTAGTTACATTCAGCTTTCAAAAGCATTTTTCTAAAATATGAAACTGGATGATTCAAACCATTTTTATCCAATTGAGCCAGGATGGCTTTAACAGCATAATTAGAAGCATCAGTAAACAAAATGAAAGGTTTTTATGATCTGGGTGGCGTAGGAAAGGGCGTTCTTGTAGCAATTTCTTTAACATCTCAAATGCAACATTTTGTCCATCATCCCAATAGAAATGAGTGTTTTTAGTCAATAGTAAAATTAGAGGCTCCTGAGCTTAGCAAACTTTGTGATGAATTAATAGTTATACCCCATCATATCCAAAACACTTGGATGTCATATTTGGTTTAAGGTGGGGCATTTTTGATATTGCTTCAAACTTAACTTTTAAGGGTTGAATTCCTTCCTGTGAGATAATAATTTCAAGAAAATCTAATCTTTTTTTGGAAAAAATTGCACTTTAATGGTTTTAACTTAATGTTACAATTATGAAGATGTCAAAAAAATTCTTTAAAATAATTAAGATGTTTGTATAAAGGTTTAAAAAACTGTGATGTTATAAAGATATACTATCACACAACTTAGATTATGATCTTGTAGGATATGATCCATTTCTTGTTGGAATGATGCGGGCACATAGCACAACCCTTGAGGCAGTTAAGTGGGCTGAAATTGACCTTCACTGCAAATAAGAGCATATTTCTCTTTATCTTAAAGAAAAGGTTCATTTGCAAATATCTGCTGTACAAGCCCATAACGGAAAAGAAATTGGAACTAGAGAGTTGTTTAAGTGCATCATTAATGTGAGAGATAGGATAACTATTCTTTTTGTGAGGTTCAACTTTTGGTAGTCCATAACTACTTAATGACCTATATTTTTTAATAAGTAAGAAAGGGGATGACCAAGGGCTTTGGGAAGGTACTAGTATTCCAGCGTCTAGTAACTTCTTGATCTTGGTTCTAATTTGTTGCTCTTAACCTTTGATTTGCAGTAAGTTTTGGACCAGATTGGACTAGCATTACCAACATCAATTGTGTGGCTCCAATATTTCATGTGCCCATAATCAGTATTAGATTTAGAGAAAATATCACTATAGGAATCTGATAAATAGTGAACTTTTTCACGCTCATCCAGAGTTAGTTCATCTTAAATATGAACGTTAAGCAAAGTATATATCAATTTGTCAGTAGGTAGGCCCATATTTAACATAGAACTGATAAAGTGAATCTTTTCAATATCCTCAATTGGGATCAAGACCTTTTTCTATCTCTTGATGTTTTATAACAATAATGTACTAATTAGTGAGGTTTCTCAATAGGATATTAATAGGTCGCTGGTAGGCAGAATCTATTATCAGGAAATACTTAAAGCTCTAAAGTAAAACTCCATTGATACTTGTTATATGTAACAAGCTGTGTCATGGGATCTTTAAGGTAATCTTGGTGTCAAATATCTGTTGTTCACCAGGCTTGATTACTATCTCTTTTGAAGCATAAAAAAGCATACCCTCCAAAGCGTCCATTGAATCAGGAAGTTTTTTTTGTATCTTTCCCAGACATTATGTAATAAAATGATAATGCAGAAGAAGGGTACTAAACCAGTCAATAATTTTTTTTCTAGGATATTTATTGTTTAAAACCAGAGGAACCCCATAATTTGCAGGGAATGAAACCCCTGATTCTAGTTGATAATTCCGTCATAATCAATCATGAACTGAGTACCAATAAGCATATCATAATTATTGTTAGATAAGGTCACAGTGAGTGTGAATAGGATAAGCTTCCCAATTCAAATGGTAATATTATTGTTACATAACATCATTTGAGGGAACAGACTGTAGGGACAAGGCTGAACGTCAGGAGGCCAAAAAGGTCAAGTTGCAAGGCCTCCCTGATCTAAAACATACCCTGGAATAACACTGGGTACAGGTAAGATATGCTTAGGTTGGTTCTGGGAATGTACATGATACCAAACCCTGCGTTATATCCAGGGCGTTAAAATGCACCAGCTATGTTTTTAATCCAGATGTTTTGTTACAGTTGCTTGGGGAACAGGGTATCAAAACTCATTTATAATATTGCCAAATTGGGACTAATTTACTTAAAATATATACCTTGAGTTTAAACAATATCAAGCTACAGAATCACACAAGATGGGAGTGTGCGCCTATTGGTTCATTTAGGCTTAGCACAACTCTTTCATATTGACAATTCTTCCCCCGATGTTTAATTATGATTTCTTTAAAACAACTTTCCTTGTTGGTCGACTTGCTAATAAAGACTTCCATTAGTTTTTAAAATTTTGTATGGTCCCTTGGGCAAACCTGTGTGCAGACCTCCTTGAGGAGGTCTCTAACAATATAGGCATTTTATTTTAACAAAGTTAATGGCAAAAACAGGTGCACAACTGGACTGCCTGGTCCCCTCCAGATTAAAGTACCCAAGCACCCTGCAACAATATGTCCTTGGTTATGGACTCCTCTTTGGGATCAAACCAAGTTTTGTTGTTTATACGCTATCTTATTATTTACTCTATATTTTACACCCTGTCCTTGGGTACCTTATGCTACAAAACTTTTCATAGTGCCCTGTTTTCAATTCTACTAGTGACTAATTCACTTGTGGTGTAGCTGTGTATCCCACACCACCTCTTTGTAAATGAGAGAGTTACAGACACTCTCCTGAAATTATGTAACAACCCTTTTATCTTGTGTTATTTAAAATATCCATGTATGGCTTTCTCTATGTGTGAGTTGGTTGCACTGGCCGTGTGTCATGGCCACTATTGTGCTCACCACCATCTTCTCATATGGTTTTGTATTGGTGCATCTTTGCATTATTCTTGCTACTATAAACTTGGAAGTGCCCATCCTTACTGCTCATATCTGATGGACTAAGACCCTTCATAATCCTGTTGTCACAATTCCCTGACTTTCTCACAAAATTTACTCCAAAATACAACAGGCTCTTGCTTTCCTCTCACTTGAAGCCTCTGTTAATAACAAATTCCTGGTCCTCGTCCACCCTCATGGGGGTGGATTTACTGTATCAGCTGTCTCATGAAGTGGCTGACTGGTTTTTTGCGGTGTTTTGTGCACAGATGCTTTTGTAAAATTGGTAGAAAGCTTGAGCGTGTCCTGGAGCAGTGTCACCCAGATGGGTCATTCTTCCAAGCCTTCTATGAGTTCTTTGCTATGCGCCAAGCTGTCCGCTGGTGAAATTATTTTTAAATGAATTATATGACAGGGCCCATACCCTATCTTTGCCCAATGTCATTAAACATCATTTATCCATTCCAACTTGGACCTCCTGCAAAAAACGACCCAATATGGCAAGCGCCACTCCCAACTCCAACCGGATGATTGAAGCTCTTTGGGCCAATTTCCCCGCCCCAATCCAGAAAGGTTCAGCTAATTTGGCCATCATAGTTTCACCCAGGGTGGCCCCTATAGATATGGGCCCCAAAATCTCATACACGCTTCTCAAAAAAGAGAAATCTTATCCTTCTAGTTTCTGTAAGTTTTGCCAAATTTGAAGGTGATCAGGGGTCTAGCCCCAAGTTTGAAATAAATGTCTCATTCAATTCTTCTGTGACGATGTCACCCATGGCAGCCCCTATAAATATGGCACTCATAACAAAAGTTTTTCCCTTGAACAAGGCAGAGCTCCCCACCAATTTCCTTCCCTTTTCTGTGGAATTTGAGAGTACATAAAAGTCTGGCCCCAAATATGAAGTAAACCATTCAATTAAATCATTTTTTTTCTTTGTATCACGTTCTTATGGTTCTGACCAGATTTTTGGCAAAGCACTTGGTGGTGATGGAATTAGATAACAATAAACACCTGGCTATTGGATTGGATATGTGATTGTTAACGCCCAAAAACGCTTTTTATAAGGCAAATGGTGTTAATGTAAATGAGCCAATCATCAGCTTCTGCTGCTCTGACACAGGCCCCATTCCTGTGTACCAGATTGCCACAGAGAACCCATGCCTGACCCTTACTATGATCTGCAGAATGCTGGAAGTGGGAAAGGCAAAACTTTTGAGATATAAAATGTTTTTTAAAAAGCTGAAGATATGGAGGGATATGTGGCCTCAGTAATGATAGTGGCCAATTATCCCTCTCCATTTTATGATGCAAAAATTATCCTGGAGACATGCTTATATCTGATGTTGGGTTTCTTAGTGAGATATTGGCGTTTTCTGCTTTTAATAAAGACCATTAGGGATACTTTTTGCTGACTGCTACCCTTTCATCCCCTTTAGGAAAATCAACACCACTATTTTGGTGGATATAGGAGCCTCTGTGAAGTTTATTGACCAAGACCTGGCTGACTAACTTAAGTTGAATTATTTGCCAGGTGGTATGGTAATAGAGGCTTCCCAAATATTCCCACAATAAAGGTTTAGGGGTTAGTGGATTATCAAGTTGGCAGATATCATTTGGATGACCTCTTCCAAGTTTATTAAATACCAGTTGTACCCCATTATTTTGGGAGTTGAGTGGTGGCGAAAATTTGACGTCAGAACAAATTTGAAAGACAATACCTTGTCATTAACTGTGAAGAAATGTCTAAAATTGGTTGTCCCATTATCTGAAGCTAACTCTCAGGGAGATTTGCCCCAATGTCCCAAGGTCCACACAATCAGTCTTGTTACGTTGCTAAAGCTCTCTTTGGAGGTACCCTTACCTTCCTGTTTGGAGGGGCTGAAATCTTCATTTGATACGGCTTCAGCAAGTGTACTACCAGCGTATTCAAAGTTTGATTGTGAGTTCAAACTCACCGTTGATTTGGTGCATATATCTTCTCCATTTACCATTTGACTGTATGGAAGGAAACTGCCTTAAATGTGTGGGTTGAAAAGCAGTTAGATAAAGGCGCAATATTTTAGCTTACCTACCCAGTATGCTCCCCACTTCTTTTTGTGGAAAAAGCCGATGGTACCTTATGCCCATACATATATTATGAAAACCTAAACAACGTCACAGTAAATGATTTGCATCCCAGCCCAGTGGACTCACAGATTTCTTTCTATGTGGAGAAGGCTAAAGTCTTTTCCAAATTAAAATTGCTTAAATGCGTTCAATCAGATCAATATAAAGAAGGACCAGGAGCGTCTAACTGTGTTCTGAACCAGAAAGAGAATTTTCCAGTTTCAGGTTATGCTCTCTGGGCTTAAAAATGCACCTGCTATCTTTCAACGCCATATAGATGCGGCCTTGGGGCCTGCTGGATGTATGCGCGGTTGCCTACATGGACAATATTTTGTTGTTTTATTCTAGTAAATATTACCATGCAATACACTTGCAACAAGTGGTGTAACGTTTAAGGAAAGATAACCTTACTTAAAAAATAGTAAGTGCGAGTTCTCTAAGTCCCAGGTCACCTTCCTGTGACACTTTGTGTTTGACCAAGGCCACATGATAACTCCAGACAAGAAGAAGGCGATTCAAGAGTGGCCCACCTCAACTTTATTCAAAGAATTAAGGAGTTTTTTGGGGACATGTGCATTCCTTAAGAATTTTATGCCCAATCTTTCTGAGGTGGCTGAGCCCCTATATAAGGCGAGCGGAGCTAAAGTTCTCCAGTGGTCCCCCGTTTTGCAGGATGCCTTCCAAGCGGTAAAGTGCACGCTGTTGTCTACGCCCATCCTCCGCCATGTAAGTCCAAAAAAGAGTTTATTGTGGCTACTGATGCCTCCAACTTCACCATAGCAGCTGCCTTTTCACAAGTGGGCGGAGATGGAATAGAGCATCCAGTGAAATATTTCCCAGGAATTGTCCCTACCAGATTTAAACTACACCATTTATGATAAAGTGTTATTAGCAGTGGTTGATGCGCTGAACTATTAGCGTCATAGTTTGCATGACTCATACCTACCATTCTGCATTTTCAATAACCACCATGTATTTGTACTATTGCGCACCCCATGTCCTGACTTCACATTAACCTGCTGGCATGAGACCCTGGCCCAATTTTTGTTTTCCTATGAGTTTATGAAGGGTAAGGAGAATGGTTTGGTGAATGCTTTGAGTCAAAACCCTGTGCTAGCTATAGATCCTAAGGAGGTAGAGTGCAATATAAAAAACTTGATGATCCCACCGGGTAATATTGTGTCCAAAAATTCTCTCACATGGAACATGTGCCTGCGCTTGTTCTGGAAAATGCGGGGGGTTATGGTATGTTTAGAAAGGTAGTTCTTTCACAGAACTTATTTGCAGAGTATACTATGGTCCTTGCAAAGAGCAAGTTGAATAAAGAAGATATTACCAGAGGACACCACATTAAGGACGAAATGGTGTGGTTTCAGGGACACCTATGGGTTCCTTTTGGAACACTTTGACTGAACTAATCATTTTGGACCATCATGATGGGATCACCTTTAGACACTCTGGGAAGGCGAAGAATCTGGAGCTGATCTGCCGCACTTATAGTTGGAAGGGATTATCCGCGAAGGTTGTCAGGTATTGTAAGGAGTGTCTGGTCTGAAACCAAATGAAACTGAATCTACAGCTCCTCGCGGGGTTGTTGGTACCAGTATAAAAGGCTGAAGGGCCTTGGACTTCCTCATGGGTGGATTTCATTGTGGAGTTACCTGCATCTGATGATTACAATGCCATCATTGTAGTGGTAGACCATTTAAAAAGTTCACTCACTTTATCCCCTGCAGATCCACAATAACTGCTGCAGAGATGGGTAGGATCTTCATGTCTTATGTGTTTTCCCCTAATGGGGTGCATCAGGAGATAACTAGTGACCTTGGTCCCTAGTTTACCTCTGACTTTTGGGAAGAGTTGTGTAAGACACTTTAGATTCGCCCCTGCCGTTCTACTGCCTATCACCCCAATCAGATGGACAGACTGAATGAGTAAACCAGTGCTTGGAGCAGTTTATTCATGGTGTTACACTGCCGTGGACCATTCAGATTGGGTTTCCAACCTTCCCATGTCCCAATTTAGCTACAACAACGCCCAACATGCATCCATTAGTTGTACCCCATTTTTCGCCAACTATAGGTTTGACCCCACCTTCAACATGGAGTCCAGCTGTGGATCCAAAGTGGAAGCGGTGGTGGACTTTGCAAAGACTATCAAGAAAGTACAACAGAGGGTGAACACAGATTTGGATACAGCTATGCAAGCTTATAAGGAAAACGCCAATGGTAAGAGATTAGTAGGTATTGCATACAAGGAAAGGGATCTCGTGATGCTTGATGCTAGAAACATCCCAATCAATCAGCCATGCATAAATCTGGGAATGAAAAGGGTAGGGCCTTACTGCGTTGTCAGAAAAGGTGGGCCACGCCTCATACCAGTTGGATCTTCCCTCATTGTTCTAGATTTTCGCAATTTTCCATGAAAGTAAGCTGAGGTTGTTTGAAGGCCCCCACCAAAGACCCCAGATGCTTTTCTCATTGATGGGGTGCTGGAGTGGGAAGTGAAGGATATTGTAGCCTCAAGCCAATTAAGAAGAAGGCTTGAGTACCTGGTATCCTGGAAGGTATTTGACGCAGCAGAGAACAGTTAGTTACCAGAGCACAACAGCACACATGCCCAAGATCTAATCAAAGTTTCCACTATCATTTCCCTAAGGCTTCAGGACCGAAGTCAAAGCAAACCATTACCTTTATGAAGCTGGCCCCTGCCCACAAAAGCTTTTCCTTGGAAAAGGCCCCTGGAGGGGGAGTGGAGCCCCAAAAGAATGAGAGGGTAATGTCATGGTTACGTGACTTATTGATGGCATAGACTGTAGGGACAAGGCTGGATGTCAGGCGACCAAAAAGGTCAAGTTGCAAGGCCCCCTAATCTTTAAAATACCCTGGACCAACGCTCAGGGACTGGAAAGATATGGCCAGGTTAGTCCTGAGGATTTGCATGATGCCCGGCCCTACATTATAGCCAGGGCGTTAAAACGCACCAGCTACGTTCTTAATCCAGACAGTTTGTTATGGTTGCTTGGGGAACAGGGTTTCAGCCCCGTTACATTTATAATATTGCCAAATTGGGATGAATTTACTTACAGTCTATACCTTGAGTTCAGACAATACTAAGCTACATAACCACACCAGATGGGAGTGTGCGCCAATTGGTTCATTTCGGCTTAGCACCGCTCTTGCAGACTAAATTCTATTCTTGATGTTTAATTATGATTTCTTGAGACCAACTTATCTTGTTAATCGACTTGCTAATAAAGACTTCCGTTAGATTTCACGTTTTTGCATGGTTCCTTGGGAGAACCTGTGTGCAGACCTCCTTGAGGAGGTCTCTAACAATATAGGGCATTTTATTTTAACAAAGTTTTGGTAGAATCAGGTTAACAACTGTACCTCCATGGTTCCCTCCAGATCAAGGCACCCAAGCACCCTGACACCAATCTGCACTTGGTTATAACTCCCCTTTGGGGTCAAACCAAGTTTTGTTTTTTATAGGCTATCTTGTTATTTACTCTATATTGTAAACCCTGTCCCAAGGTCCCCTGTACTCTAGCACCTTTCATAGTGCCCTGTTTCCAATTTCTACTAGCGACTAGTTCCCATATGGTGTGGCTGTGTATCCTGCACCACCTCTATGTGAACAAGGGAGTTACAGAAACTCTCCTGACAGGTGAGGAGGAGCATTCCCCAATAGCGCAAGTACTGTTTGGACCCACAGTTCCATACTCTAGGGAGTATTCCAAGTCAAGGGCCAGCTTAATTTTCTTGATAAGCTTTGAGGATATGACATTGATTGGGAGCCAATGTTAAGGATGGTCATAACCCGTACCTTCTGAATGATGACCTCTACCTTGTTTTATAGTTCCACTAAAGTTAGAGGGGAGAGCCAGGACCTCCTTTAGTTGGAATTTGGGGTCAAATTTTTGATCTGTATTGAGATATCTCTACTTAATGGATTGCAATGTATGAACATACTGAATATGCCAGATCAACAAGGCGATGAACTGGTGAGCATCACTAGCAGTGTCAACAACCTCGGACACCCCAGAACTTGCTAAGATAAGTTTCATAAGGTACTTTGGCTTCATTTACTCCTTCAGCGTTCATCTGATCTTGAATTTCGACTACAGCTGGCGCTACTAAGACATAATATCCAACATCTTCATAAACTCCTTCAAATTTTTCATCTGAGGGATTATATATAGATCTAATGAGCAATAGAAGAGGAGGCGGAGTCAGGCACTTCAGATTTGTTGGCAATAAAGTTCTTGTACCTACTCTGACAAATATTTTCCCTGCTCTACAGTGTCATTTCTTCTTCTTCCAATAGAAAGTGTCAACACGCCTGACCTTTGTGCAGTAGGTGCACTTGGGGTGCTCAAATTGCTTCAGATTCAGCTTTTGTCCTCAATGGTCAAGACACGGGGTTTTAACTAAACTCCTTAGATAGTCTCAAGTTTATGGAAATTGGCAACATCTAGTAAGGCCTCCTTGATATTGTAGATATTCCAGAAATAATGTTTCAATGAAGTGATGTGCATCGCCAGGGAAGGATGGAAAGCCAACCCATTCATGATGGCAGCACCGCGTTGTAAAGAGTTAACATCTTAGAGGTTAGCAGCATCTGGGCTTCAATGCAGAACCAATCAGCAAAGGCAACAATCAATTCAACCTTCTGCATGCTGATGCGCATAAAAACTGATTTTTCATGCTTAAACTCTGATTTGAGACGAAATCATTAATAAACGCCTCCTTAATCTCCGCCCAGGTACTAAGGGTATCCATGTGAGGAACTGTTACTTCTTAGGCTATGTAGCTTAGGCAGGAGAGAATTGCTTGACTTTCTAATGATCAGTCGCCCCTTCCATGGAAGATTCATAAACATATAGATTGAAACAATGATACCTTCTCCAGGGTTACTCTTTCCTTAAAGTATGTTTAAAAGAAATGAGGTCACTCCCAGTGAGGGCATGGACAGCAGGAGCATCGTGTCCCATAATCTATGAGTGAATTTACATCTGGTTAAAGGGATGGGAAAGCCAATCAATTTGCTCTTAGATAGCAATGAGACAGGTTTAAATAGCTTCAGGAGGCTTTTGAATGGCGAAAATGCATAAAATCATCCTAGCCTCCATCACAAGCTTGTGAGTCACAAGTTCTTCAACCCAGCATCCAAGTACCTATTTCAAAATGAAGGTTAGATAAGAGAGAACTTAGGTTTTGTTGATCAGCTTCCATAAAACCATCACGCTTTTGATCCTCCTTCATTTGCTTACACCCCTCATAATCAGGATGGTGGGATCCTTTTGCTTGGAGGTCAGGTTTGAGCTGTTCATATTAGCTCTAAACTTGAGACAATTAAGAGTATACATTTTTATCAAATCAGCCGCTTCAATGGTGTTTTTGACACCCTGAACTTCCTTCACCTTTTCATTGAACCATTTTGAAAAATACTTAGTATATCTGAGAGATGCCTTCAGCTTTATTCCTTTTTCCAATTAAGTGACCTTGGCTTATAGAGTGGGAGAGGACCCATGAGACTCTTAGAAGACGCCGTTTGAGCTCCACAATGCGAGACATGGTTTGGGCTTGTTATAAAATTGGTGATATCCAAGCTATACTCTGACAGATTTGCACAGGGTTCAACCCACTGAGCAAGTAGGAACAACGATATGATGATCGTTGCTTTGGAACAACAAAATAAACTTACAAATAAATATGGAGCACTAGCTCCCGCTACTTCTTTTATTTAATGTACTTAAATCCGCGGCTTCTTCCAATTCCGCTTACTCTCAACTTACTTAACAACAACCAACCTTTGATCATCTCGTCTCACCTATATTGTAGCAACTTTGGATGCTACATTTATATGGCTTAGTAATTTAATTCGCCATATCTCATTGGCTCCATAAATTCTTCATTTGTTAATTTCGCCATCGCCTAATTTGAGGCAAACTTCTCAATAACCTAATATCGCCTTATGTCGAGGCGCTCAATTAATCAATACTCATAGTAAACTCAATGGATACAATTCATTCCGCCATCACAACTGAGGGCTTATTGTCCAGTCATATCAGAATCGCAACACCCCCCTCTTTGACTGGATGATAAGGCTCCTATTGCCTATACGCACGGAGGAACTTTGCATGTACTTGGTTGATGATCTGACTGCTAGTGGGGTCCTTGATAGTATATGCATCCACACCTGTCTTTTCAATAACATCGAATGGCCCAATCCATATGCTGGCCAACTTGTGTTTCTGGCTAAACCCATGCTGGTCATGGAAGAGAACCATATCACCTTCCTTGAACTGTGCCAACCCACTATGACGTACCTGATCAGCAGACTGATTCCTGATCTTCTTGGTTAAGCTGAAGGAATATGCTTCTGTCTGCAATCTGATCATAATGTTTGCAAGGTTAGTCAAATAGTGGTGGGGTTCCATTCTGCTGGTGTCTTCCACACATGAATAAAGTAACGTTGGAAGAGCTGGGTGCCAGCCATAAAGCAGTTGGAATGGGCTTTTCCCCATGGCAGAATGGTAACTGATGTTATAGGCGAACACAGCAGTGGAAAGAAGGGAGGTCCAATCAGATGGTAAATCCGTTACTAATTTGCATAGGATATTCACCAGAGTCCCATCCACTCATTCAACCATTCCATTAGATTTGGGGTGGTATGGGGTTGTTAGAACCCCGAGGATTCTCATGAGCTCGTTCAGTTTGTGGAGGATGTGCAAGGTGAAGTTAGTTCTGTTGTCAGTGAGAATAAACTGAGGGCATCCATGTCGCTGAATAAGACACTCTATCACAAACTTGGCCACTGTAACTGCCCCTAAATCTCATATTGCCCTTGCTTCAACCCACCGGGTCAAATGGCCAATAGCCACAAGGATACACTTACACCAGTTAGCTCCTGTTGGCAAGGGACCAATGACATCCAAGGAAACAGTATGCCAAGAAAAGTGTGGTTTCAATACCCGATACAAAGTCTTATGGCGGAATGGCTTCTCCACTTGGCACTGATGGCAACAGGAAATATTTTGAGCACATCAAGGTTCATACTTTCCCAATAGTACTGAGGGCGCAACAACTCCATTGTCTTATGCACCCCCCATGTTTGACTGCCTTGTGGGCGCTCATAATAATTCCTGAACAGGCTGAGGGTTGTGGAAAATTCACCATGGAATCTACAATCCGATTGTACAGTTTCCCAATCTGTTGGAAGATATTCGCTCTCATTTCATTTAACGCTTTGATCACTTGGGGTGGTACATTGTTGTACTTTCTGCAGATCATTTTGTCAAACATTATATCGCTTACATCCGCCATAACTGCAATTGTTGGCAATCTCAACAAAAAATCGGCATTCTGGTGTTTTATTACAGGTTAATAAAGAATTTTGAAATTGTATGCCTGCAATTTAAGAGCCCATCGGGCCAGGCGCCCTTCCAGTTCTTTCAGATTTTGTAGCCAGCGTAGTGAGGCATGATCTGTTACAACTTTGAATTTCACTCCATGCAGATACACCCAGAATTGCTTATAGGCGTAGATCACCACTAAGCACTCCCACTTGGTCATGGTATAATTGCGCTCATGGCTGTTCAAGCTATGGCTGCAATATGCTACGAGGTGTTTCTCCCTTCCTCATCTTTTTGGATAGGACTGCCCCCACAGCGGAAAGGGATGCATCCATCTGAAAGATGAACTCTTTTTAAAAATTAGGATAGCGTAACACTGGCGCGCTGGTCAGTGAAGTTTGAAGCATATCAAAAGCATGTTGCTGTCATTCCATCCATTCAAAAGTGGTGTCTTTTCTTAATAACTCGAATAGTGGGCCCCCAATACAGCTGAAATTAGGAATGAACCGCCGGTAATATCCAACCATTCCCAAAAAGACCTATATATACCACTTGCTGTTGGGTGGAGTCATTTTTTGAATGGCTTCCACTTTGGCTGGTTGAGGTCTCAGCCCTGTGGCATCAACCACAAATCCCAGGTACTCCAGCTGGTCCTTATTTAAGTGACATTTCCAGGGTTTGATTTTGATGTTGGCCTCAGCGAGCTGGCTGAATACTGCCTCTAAATGGATAAGGTGGAAGGTTTTGGAGAAAACACTAATGTCATCAAGGTATACAAGGATGCATGATAGTTTTAGGTCCCCAAGAATAGTGTCCATTGCCCATTGAAATGTAGCTGGGGCGTTACACAGCCCTTGTAGCATCCAAGTTGGTTGAAAAAGACATCCTGATGTGATTAAAGTGCACTTCTCCTGTTCCACCGATGGCAACTTGATTTGCCAATAGCCCAAGATGAAGTCCATAGCTGAGAAGAAACGAGCTCCCCTTAGTCAGTCTAAAGCATCATCAATCTGTGGTAAGGGATATGAGTCCTTTTTAGTGATGCTATTGAGCTAATGGTAGTCTATTACTATGCAGTTGGTGCCATCCTTCTTTTTTACAATAAAGAACAGGAGAAGCCCATGGACTCTTCGATGGTTCAAGCATCCCTTGTGCTTCTTAGTTTGTCAATTTCCTCAGTCACTACTTCTTCCACCACTTTTGATTGGCAGATCGGCCTTGACCTGATGGGAGGATGATCTCCAGTGTCCAGCTTATGAACCACCCCTCGTGCACATCCTATATCATGGTCATCAACAGCAAAAATCTGTTTATATTTTTGAAATAAAGCGATTGACCTATCCTTCTGTGATTCTGACAGCCCCATTAATTCATCACGTGAAACAACTGTCATTAAACTGAGCTGTGGTGTGGAAGGCAGACCAAATTCCTCCAGTGACCCAAAGTCATGAACTAAAAGAACCTCCTCAACAGGGATTAAGTGTAAATATGCCACTATTTGGTGGTGGCGAATTTGCAGTGGCACCATTTGTGGATTTGTGAGAAAAACTTTGATCTCCCCCTGCCCTGGTAAAATAATACCTGGAGCCACGTGGGGCTCAAACCGTGATTGCTGATATGGCCCAATAACCTCCCCATAGAGTCCGTTTGGAATTTCAATTACCAAGTCAGTGTTCACTATAACTTGATGCCCAGATGGAATAGATATAGGTCCAGCATCTCTGAGTGGCAGCCCTTGATATTCATATATCTGTTGAGGAAGGGTCCAGGTTTTGCCCTTTAACCGATGGTAGTGCACTGGGACTACTCCGTCACTATAAGCTAGATTGATATTCCCCATATGCACCAGGTCATTTGGTACTCCGCTAGAGGTAAAGTGAATTGGGATTTTCTGACCTAATATCTCAAAATTCTAGTCTGTCATATCAATGACAGCCCCATAGTGTCGCAAGAAGGCAGTTCCAATTAAAAGATCATAATTGCTATCTGGTAACACTATAGCTGGAGCTACCATGATAATAGAACCAAACCTCAGCAGAAGGGCACTGTATGCACCCTCAGAGACTGTATTTTCCACTCCAGCAGTGCCGTATGCCATCCAGTGTTCCACATCTAGTTTTAATGCCAACCTGGCCACCAATTTGGTGGAGACTATGTTGACAGGGGCGCCAGTATCTATGATGGCACGGACTCAGGTCTTAGCTACAACCAGGTCACAGTAAGTACATTCAGAGTAAGAGGCATCTTGACTGTTGATAACATGGACATATAAAGAATCCCTGTTTCCAAGGAAACACGCAATCCCTTCACCAATTCTGGGGTATTGTTTAATAATAGTTTTGACTGGGAGAGCAATGCTTACTGCTGGTAAGGAAGGTGCATCCAAGGAGGGGTCTAACTTTTCATGGGATACTTGGTTGAAAATTTGACAAGCGTATGGCTCAACCTGCATCTGAGACTCCTTTTCCCCCATAGCCGCTGACTGTACTTGTGTTAAAAAATTCACCCCTCCAGCTAACTGCTGATATAAAACTGATTCATTGCACAAGGAAACTTCCGCTGAATATTCAAATTTGGGTTCAGGTGGGACGTTTGGGTTTGGTATAGCGGAGATAGAGTCCCTTCTCTACTCCGCTCTGACTTTTCCCTTTGCCATACTGTTCTGGCTGTACACAAGAGACCAGTTGAGTAGGGCACCATCGTGCCAGATGCCCTTGATGACTGCATTTGAAACAGCGGACCCCATAGGGCCCACATCCCTGATTAATGTGATACAATTCATGGTGAGAGTTGGACTGGAAGTGATCAGCATAAACAGGTCTAGGTGGTAGCGGACCCAAGAATGATAATCAGGTATGGGATGGAAGTTTAACTGCTTTTGATAAATTGGTGAAATCTGAACTGGACTGATAGAGTTCCCCAAATATGATAGATCAGCAATTATAGCAGTAGGATTCCGATTGGCATTAGGTGGAGGGAAGTTGGCTGATATGCGGTGCCAGAACTGAACAAGTTTAAGAAAAGGTACATCCTCATCCAACAGTGGGGCCATTACATTATGTAACTCACGGTATGGCTTTACAGCAGAAGTCATTGCAATACACACATCAGCTTCAGATAAAACTCCAGCCCCAATTAGCACATGAGCTTATGCCATTAAACACTCAGAAAATGCAGTAAGAATTTCATTCTGATGAAACGTGATGGTCAAAAACTTGCCTTCCGCTGGGACATCTTTGCAGTTCCGCCAAACAACCGCAGCACCATATTTTTGACTGCTTGGTATATAGGGGAACTACCTGAAAGGTAACAGATGACTTGATCAGCACTTCCAACATCCAAGGAAGAAATCAACAATTTTGCTCCTTGTCAATCTGAGACTCCTTCAGTTGCAATCTCAAATCGCTTAAAGTACCCATGTATATTCCCTTCACAATTGAATGGGGGCAGCATAGTGAAGTGAACCTCCTGGAGCAGCTCATCTTGTTTTTTAAGCACATCATCCAATGTCAGTTTTAGCCCCACATAGGCAAATGACCCAGAGAATTGGGTAGGATATTTATCAAAACAACATCGATGCAACATTGCTGGAAACTGAGTTTTTATCATTTATAATTGATCAATGGGTCCCCTGTAGTGAGCACCACTGTTATAAAATTGGCGATATTCAAGAGATACGCCGACAGATTTGCACAGGGTTCAACCCACTGAGAAAGTAGGAGCAACAATATGATGATCGTTGCCCTCGGAACAACAAAATAAACTTACAAATAAATATTTAGCACTAGCTCCCACTACTTCTTTTATTTAATATACTTAATATCGCGGCTTCTTTTAATTCCGCTTACTCTCAACTTACTTAACAACAACCAACCTTTGATCATCTCATCTCACCTATATTGTAGCAACTTTGGATGCTACCATTTATATGGCTTAGTAACTTAATTCGCCATATCTCAATGGCTCCATCAATTCTTCATTTGTTAATTTCACTATCGCCTAATTTGAGGCAATTTCTCAATAACCTAATATCGCCTTATGTTGAGGCGCTCAATTAATTGATACTCATAGTAAACTAAATGGATACAATTCATTCCGCCATCACAACTGAGGGATTATCATCCAGTCATACCAGAATTGCGACAGGGCTAATTGTTGTTCTATAATGACTATTCTCTATTCATCACCCAGCTGAGAAATAGATGCTCAAGACAGCATCTCGCTGTGAAGTATTTTTCATAATAGATTCCTTTGCAAAGACTTCAAGCAGAGATTGAATCTTAGTGAGGACACATCCAATTCTCCATGGAAGATCTTCATGACCTCTTCCACATACTTCACTACACCCATATCATTTATGTTAATTCGCTCATGTAGCTGAATGCTGAATAAGCGGAAATCTTCATCCATATTTCTTCTTTCATACAAGACTAGAGGCCAAGTTATCATAATTTCCTAATCAAGTCCTAATGCATCATGATTTACTAGATGCCGTTACAATTCTTCATGGTGTACTCCTAGAAGGTGGGTCATGTGAACGTAGCAGGATGATCAAACTTTTGGACGTAGGTAGTCAAATTGGTGAGTTGACTATAAGTGTCCACCAGGGTTCTGGTTTTGTAGAGGAACATCAGGAGATCTTTCCAAAAAGAAGCCTCTTTTTTAGCACTAGTAGTGCCCAACTCAAAAGGGGAAGCCGCCACGCATCTTTGTTTGCAAGTGGGCCAAACAAAGGGATTATTAGAAATAAAAATTCTAATATGGCACCTCAGCTAACAGCCTAGGAAGCCATATTAAAAGGTGAGGAAGCTTTGGGGAAACTTTTGTCCAGCACCCGCTTTATTTGGAAGACCATGGCAGACAACATTGGGGTAGGAGCAGCAGCAACATGTGGCATAAGAAGGTATAATTGTGGGTTTTCTTCGTTGATTAGGCCTACAGTGTCCATTGCCTCAATGTATTGAGCAAGTTGATGCTCAGCGAAAGTGATGAGAGCAGGCACAAAAGTTAATCTTTGATGCGCTGGCAGGTTTTGGGATAATTGGGGTCAAAAAGAGAAGTTTTTGCTGCATTAATGCAAGCGCTGCTCTCACCAAAAGCAAGCTCCTCAATTTCATACTTTACATCTTACTCAAAATCATGAGGAAAATTGGGGATATGAATACCCTCAACAAGGGGCTTCATCGCCCATGAAGTTGCTGACGAAGTACAGTGTTGGCAGGGGCAGCTGCAGCCTCAAATGCCATTTTATTAATATTTTTATAAACGGAAAACTGTTTTGAGGGCAAAAATGGTGGAAATGTGAATTGGGAGGGTCAACAAAGAACTCCTCCATAGTAAAATATGGTTTTACATGGTACAGCTATTCATCCTCTCAATCCATTTGAGAGCCTCAAATGGATTAATTTAGCCAGCACTGGGCCAGCCACCAGAATTGGGGCAGTGGCAGGAGCTGATTGGCCACGTGATGTTGACCATGGCAGCTCAGCTGAATCTGGTTCAGCCATCAACTCAGGATTCTGTAATCCAGTTGTATTTTTATTACAATTTTTTAAATTTTTGTTTTTGATTAGCTGCCGCTTTTGGAGCAGCATCAAATTTCCCCTAGGTTAGGGGTGAGAGGATCAAGCCCCATTTGAAAAATTGGGGTGAAATGGCTGCTGGAACAACGCCCAAGGGATGAGTGGCAAAAGAGGTGGAAGCGAAAACCATGGGTCACTTGCGCTTTGAGTGATTAAGCTCAAAGCACAAAGGGAAAATGGCGTGGCCATTTTTAATGCGCTCCCAGAATGGGTGATCAGGGGGTTTGATAACAGTGCAGAGGGAATTGAAAAATGTGAATCATGATGAAATGGGAAGATTGTCACAAAGGTGTGAAGCCATACCAGATGATCATCCCCATTTGGAACCATGAACTGCAACATAGAGTTTGCGCCGTAAATGGCCAAACCCTCCATGATCTCATGGCGAAGGCGTTTGGGGAAGAGATGGGATGGCAACCTGGAAAACTGGACCACCAAAGTGGCCTCATCTGGGATTCAGGCTCAAATAGTGGGGAGAGGAACTTTTTAAAAATTAATTGCAGCTTGGCTGCTGCCACTGCATCAGCTTCAGAACAGAAGCTGAGATCAAGGTACCCCTTAAAGGGGCAGAAGTCAATATAGCTGGAAGGTTTAAAAACTGCTGTGGCCATCTCAATGATGGCTGCACTCATGTATGGGAAGAGATTCCTGACCCAGAGGCTGAAATGCAAATTGATCTATGGGAGCACCAAAGGGCTCCAGAGTACCATCTGAAAGCTTGCAAGGTGGGGGCTAAGTTTCAGGGTTGACATAATGCCCAGTAGCGTTAGGAGGGCTAGCAGAACCAGCCCAGGCGCACTTTGGCAGCGGCCAAAAGCTGTCAGATGGTGGCGCACCACCATCCCAAGCTAGGGCAGTAGGCA
Source organism: Massospora cicadina (assembly GCA_022478985.1). Lineage (NCBI taxonomy): Eukaryota > Fungi > Entomophthoromycota > Entomophthoromycetes > Entomophthorales > Entomophthoraceae > Massospora > Massospora cicadina. Next base: position 126,923 of record JAKSZP010005399.1, on the reverse strand, counting down.
TCAATTGCATAAACATTGGTAAATTTTGGCTCAATCAAGCGGCCACTTTTTTATTTTTTAGGTAAATCTAAATTAGGCTTTGATTTAGTTTCAAAGCAAAAAATTATCCATAAAGGAACCTCTCATACAGGAAATAATATCCCCCAGATTCAGTATACCATGAGTCAAGTCTCTAACCACTTCAGTAGCAGGCCAGGAAATCCATCAAGACTCTGGTATAATTACATGATCAAATTGATCATTTTCTAAGGCAATGGTAGGAGGGCTATCCATCTGGTCATCCTCTTCACCATCCCCATTTCTTATCCATCCAGTTATGCTAGTGATAGGAGCGTCTTCCATATTGATTTAAATAGTTTATGGCTTACAGGGTCCCCTGTAGTGAGCACCACTTGTTGAAACCTTGGCAAGGAGCTGCTTGCATGTGATTGGCCACAGGATCTCAGTAGATATAACAGATGAAGGAACACCAAGAAATTTAGCAGCTGTTTTAAGAATTTAGAACTAGAAAGCAGACTAAAAACTGGCTTTAATTTAACAATTAAGATGGATATGTTAATCAATCCTTTATCTGATAAAAAACTTTGGGGGTTTATACCCCATTTTCAGGAAAACACATAGTCATTGACTGGGCCAAGGCCATAGTCACGCGATACTTTAATATAAAGAGATATTTAGACTACTTTTAAGGCTCACAAAGGTGGCTAAGCTTCAGGGGATTGTTCCTCATTGTAATACTCAAAACGCCAATATGGGAATTGAGGTGTCAACAAGCTTTTGGATATGCATTCTTTGACTTGTCAATATTTTTGTATATCAGATTAATCTGGGTTGAGACTCATATTGATTATTACTCTGATCTAAAATTAAATTCTTATTCAGTGTGATGCGTTTTTTATCTAAGTGACGCGTTTATGATTAAAAAAGTTGGGTTTGAGAAAATGAATCAACCTAGCAGAATACTCTAAAATCCTTTCACTCTGATTTGAATTAGTCCTAAGTGATTGGTCAAAAGCATGTATGATGAATTCAAGTGGATATGACTTAAAATTTCTAAATAATCAACCACTATGAAATTATTTTTATCATAGTTGATTATAAGATTTCTTAAATTCTTAGTTAGTGGATTAAATAATTTTACCTTTTAGAACCCCTTTTAGGTCAATAAAAGGGGTTGTAATCTCTTAGAAGGTATCACCAAATTCAAGTTAGTATATTGGCAAACTTATGCACTAGTTAGCTTATTTTGCCAAGAGTTAGCTTTAAAATTAAACAATCTGGATTATTCCGCCAAGATTTAAATGTATAATTATTAACCTGATCAACACTATTCTGCTGAGAGTTAGACTTGGGATTTATAATATTAATAAACTACTTGAAACTTAATCATTCATTTCCACTAGTCAAACATCTCATATGTCCACACAGCTGTCTCATTGAATCCTTTCAAGACAGTATAGAACAATCCTATGATGATACTATCAAATTTCTATGGGAATGGATAAGTATATAAAAGCCTAATTATGAGAATACCATAAATAATATCTAATATATAAAATGTTAATTTGTTTGTCAGTTTGTTTGTTCATCTTCTATGCGTTCTTGTACCATTCATCCAATTGCAATTAAACTTTGGTGAGTTGTTTTGCACATGACCGAGAAGGTTTCTATATTTTAAAACCATTTTTATAGTAAAATAAACAAAAATTTATATGTAATAAGTGTAAAGCTTATCTTTTCCAATGATAATTGGTATATTGTTAAGCTGGAAGTTAGCATTGGTTAATTTAATAGTTTAAATGGTTTAGCCAAGCAGTTTGTGGTTATTTAGCTATTTATCAAGTTAATAGCATTGTTCCCAATAAAATTTCCCATCAGCAACATCTCAGGAACCATCCAACTTTTCTCATATGTTAGGTTTTTGGGGATTATTCTCAACCTATGCCCACTTTTTTACCCTTTGGTAGCGGCGAGGAATTAGTTCTATATAAACAATAAAGACTAAATAGACTTTAAAAACTATTTATGTAACTCTGTAAAGAAAAATTAGACTTCACACATCAAAGAAGCACATATAGGAATTTACTTTATGCCAAATTTTTAGTATAAACTGGGAGCCAATCTTTCCTTAGTTCACGGAATCTGCCTCAAAAACTTTCACATTTTTAAGCGCCTGACTTGAGAAAGGGAGATATAAATTTTCCCATGTCCAAAAGCTAGAGCTGGAAGAAAAAGGCCAACCTCGCCAAAGGTTTGACCTTGAGACTTTTTGATTGTCATGACAATGACAGGCTAATAGAAAATTGTTGCCTTCTCAGCTAAAATGGAAGCTCAGCTTGTCTTGGATATAGATTAATCTAAGGAATGAACACACATTTGACAGCATGATCACCAGAAAGGATTTTGGCATCAAGAACATGCTCACCCATATCTCATATAATCAGGCGTGTTCCATTGCACAATACTTCCATGGTGCTTATGTTAAATTATAGCATGATCAATCATATCTTTAGTCTCGGTATGTGCAGAGGCATTCCTGTAGGAGTCTGTTAGTTAATGAACTCCACTGTATAGTAAATTTCTTCTGGATTATCACACTTGATAATGTTAATTCTGCAGTAAATTTTGGCTTCTCTGAAGTTTTTTCAATACTATTATTGTTCATATCAAGTAATCTTCAATTTTTGGTGTCAGGGTCACAACATTTCTAAATGACTCACAGGATAATTGTCTAGATCGTTTCTAAAATTAGCTCTACCAGATTTTTTTAGTGACGCAAGGCTCAGGAATCTGGAAGCTATCATCAACAAAAACTTCTGTATTTGGCAGAGGGGCTTCTTCAAGTTTCATAAGCCATTTAACAATCAATGTTAATTGTGATCCGCTCTCACATTTGCAGTGAGATTAAATTTTTTGAATAAGTAGAAGAGATTTTATTATTTTAGAGATTCTCTGAAGATTGCTACTTAACCTTCTCTTGGAACAACAGGTATTTATTTTGAAGTCTTCACTAAACAAAATGATTTTACATCCATTTAGAATTTTAATTTACATTGTATCCCAAAGAAGAAGATCGAGAAATTCAAGAGTTTTTCCTTTTAAAATTGCTACTTCATCACAAATACTCAAGCTGGCATCCTACAACTTGCAATATGCTTTTTGGCACTAGTTCAGGAGTGATGTTGATGTTTCATTAAGTGGTACCAGTAACTCAAACCTTGAGTGAGCCATCCTTCCAACTTCCAGCAATGTCACTGAGATTCCTTTTGAGGATACTGGAATTACAATCTTTTCATCTCCTCTTAAAATATGCATCAAAGTGTTGTAGACATAAATTTTGACAGTCCCACCTGGGCCATCAATAAAGAAGAGTTTGTTGTCTCCTCTTTCACAGGCTTGTAAAATGCTGTCAACAACGTGTCTTTGCTCCCAATTGCATCTTGCATAGCATTCTTCGCCAAGTCTCTTCTCTTCCTCCTGGTCTTAACTTTCATCTTGATCAATGCAGAAGACAGGATCAGGAAGTCCAAAATCAGAATTCTGTGTTCTGTAAATTTTCAGGATATTATTGATTTCTTTAAGGCATTTATCCTTGAAAACATCTGCCAAATGATCCCTTTTAAAATCCTCGCTTAAACCTTACAGATGCCAATCAATTTACTTTAAGAGGCATAGGATTTCAAGGACCTCATAACACCAGAAAGATGGAAAAAGATCCCTCAGAGATATTTTCAGCTGATATCATGAAGATTCCTCAAGACGTCTTGACCATTCCTCATCATTTTCAAGAAATCCCCTGGCTCTTGCTCTTTCCTTGAATGTTCCACATGTAATGCCATTCACAGTTCTCAGGTTCTCATATGATATTGGCCTTCAAACACTTAGAAGGAGAAGTCACAGGAAATAATGCTCATGGTCCAAAGGGCTTATGCTATATATCCAAGAATTATCCAAATAATGCATTCATTCTTAAAATTTTTCATTAACAAATTGATATGATTCTAAGATTTTTATATAGAGGAGCTTTCTTTCATCAGGGTCTGACTGACAAATCTTGTTGTATGCAGTCAGAGTTGTATCTTTTAAGGAAGCAATTTCTAATGTCTGACGTTTTTGACCTAGCAGAAATATAACCAACTGCTGATGAGGTATATGAACTGCCAATATTTCAATGTGGTGGCCTTGAGAGCGCAATTTAGATCCAAGAAGTTGAAAAGTCGCTACTGGAGATGTCACCATCCTACCATCAATGTATCAAGTAATCTCATCATTTTCTTTGTTTTTAGAGTTAATTTTCATATTTGTGCAATTATAACCTTTGTATACATATTTGTAAAGATACTTCGTCACCTTCACAACGGCCTAAAATTTTTCACGTTGATGTGTGCATTGAGCTATTTGAGGAGAAACTTGTTGTATAGAACATTCATCAATTTTCAATCCTGCTTACATTCTTTATTAAAGAATTACTTTCTCTTCTTCTTTAATGAGGGTAGCTGGTGACATTTCCATGAGTCTCAGGGTAGAACTTTTTTGGAAACTCCTTCATGCATTTGCCATGTTCCATACAATCACAGTCAAATTTAAGTTCTCCACACTGTTCATGAATCATGTGCTGAGTCACAACGCTGTAAAGATTTGGTTTGGCAGTCTCATGAGGTATCTCAGTACATACTACTTCATCAACCATTTCTCTTTCTCAGTATTTTCATCACTATTAAGCATCATCAAGTTTTGGGAATGTGGAAGACTCCAATTTTGCTAGTCAACAACGCAAATCAGGGAAAAACATCTCCCAAAATGACCATTTTTGAGCATTACTAAAAAACTTTTATTTTTAGGTGAAACACTCTGTTATAATTTTGGCCGGTATTATTAGGATCCGCCATATTATTTGCACAGGTTAAACCCACTGAACAACAGACAGATGATGTTGGGATTGTTGATCCTTTGGACACACTTGAAAATATAGCAAATTAGGAGCAATCGCCCCAAAGATCTTTTATTTTTTTAATAAATACAGTGACCTCTCACTGTTCCATTCTCTTTCTACTATTAACAACTTCCCTTTCTCAATAGCCCATCTTGATTATATACAGTGGCTTTGGATGATACCGCTCCCATAGCTTGGACTATTCTATTCCGCTAATTCTCCTTGGTTTCAGCTTGTTATTCTTCAGCTCCCTATCACCCTAATTCAAGGCAATCTAATTTGTATTTTTCTAATGTCAACATTGCTTTATCGCCTTATCACCTTATTTGAAGGCAATCCAATAATAACCCATTATATCCCAATATCGCCTCATCTTGAGGCACTTGAATAATTGTAACTGATATCATGATTGGCGGATTCTTTCTGATCCGCCCTAGCTGTTTCAGGCTTATCATCCGGTCATATCAGAATTGCGACATTACCCCCCTTTAACTGGATGATAAGGATCCTATTGCTTATATGGTTAGAGGAACTTTGCATGTGCTTGGTTAAGGATCTGACCGCTTGTGGGATCCTTGATGGTTTAAGTGTCAACCTAGTTTTCTCTATGACTTTGAACGGACCAATCCAAATACTGGCCAGCTTGTGTTTCTGCCAAACCCATTTTTATCATGGAAGAGAACCATGTAGCCCTCTTTATACTGCGCCAACCCGCTACAACATACCTGATTGGCAGCATGATTTTTGATCTTCTTGGCTAAGCTGAATGAATATGCTTTGGTTTGCAATTTTGATCAAAGTTTTTGCAAGGTTAGTCAAATAGCGGTGGGGTTCCATTCTACCAGTGTCTTCTACACACGAATAAAGTAATTCCAGAAGAGCTGGGATTCGCCCATATAGTAGTTGGAAGGGGCTCTTCCCTGTGGCGGAATGGTAACTAATATTATAGGCAAACATGGCAGCGAAAAGGAGGGGACTCCAATCAGAAGGTCGATTCATTACTAATTTTTGTAGTATGTTCACCAAGGTCCCATTCACCTGTTTGACCATTCCACTGGACTTGGGGTGATATGGAGTCATCAGAACCCCGTGGATGCCTATAAACTCGTTCAGTTTGGGGAGGATGTGCGAGGTGAAGTTGGTTCCATTATTATTAAGAATGAACTGAGGGCAGCCATGTCGCTGGACAATACATTCCATTACAACCTTGGCCACTGTGACCACCCCCAAATCCCATATTGCCCACGCTTCAACCCACCTGGTCAAGTGGTCAATAGCTGTAAGTCCCAGTGATGTCCTCTGGGCGTCGATCAGGCCATCTTTCTGTTCCTAAGCAAGATGGTACTGAAGAGGATGGCCATACCCCTCGTTACTCAGGGCATACTCGCTCATGTGGTAGATGAGCGCTGGGTAACAGTCCTTCTGCTTCAGATCCCGCTTCCAGTACCCGCACTCTCCTTGGCAGAACTGTTACGAGGAATCAGTGAAATCTGCGCTGAGATCATCAAAATGGAATTGATCACAACTAATTTGAGCGGCAATCAGCCTGATGCTTGGATTTCAAATGGTCAAAAAGGTATGAAGACCAATCTATTGGCTGGAATGCCCGATGGTTGTGACTTGGTTACCATGATGATTAAAAAAATCCCCCTCCCAAATCCATCAGGCTTCACCCCCCAATGGGCAGGTAATAGCATTGGACACCATCAACGAGGTTCAAAATCTTCCTGCTGGCAAATCGGATGTTGCGCCTGATGCAATGCCACTGACTGCAACTCAGCCCACCACCAAATTTTGCAATGTTGGTCCCCAGGGAACTAACCCACTCATTCCTGAATAATTCACCGCTTAGGTCAAACTGACTGCAACTTGGCCTGCCACCAAATTTTGCGATGTCTGTTCCCAGGAAACTAACCTGCCCATTCCCAAATAATTCGCTGCTTAGGTCAAACTTGCGGAACCCAATCCCAGCTTGTATCCCTCCAAATCGTCGCCTATTTAATCAGTTGCATCACACTGAGAAAATTTTTGGTCGATTCTCCTTCCTTTAATTTTCCAATAAAAACAACTTTCCCCAAAATCCCGTTTTTATCTGTTGAAAATTCAGCTCCCTTCCAGTTCCATATTTGTCATACCAGAAGCAGTGCCTCTGGCATTCTGGTTTGCCATTTGGGTGCTCTGGCATCCAGGCTGGCAGGCCAGTCTAATTCTCACTTGCTGTTCACCTGACATAATTGGCCAACCATCAATCTCTACCATTTCCACCTTTCTCATAGATATTGGCGCAGCAATGGTCCTTTCTTTCCAACTGAATCAGGTCATGAAGAAGGTTATCCCCAGTAGTTGGGGCCATCTAGTACTAAAAAAGAAGGTTATCCCCACCCACTTTAGTCCCATCCCACTCAAAACTTTAAACCCATACCCCATAGTTGCCATGGCTAGCTTGCCCATGTCAGTAGGGTCTGACATCTCAACTTGCAATGAGTTTGCTCCCCAAAGCCCAGTAGTTTCCCAGATGTCGCCCTTCAAAGGTGCAATTTCCATGGAACAGGAACCGATCATCATCAAAAATGAGGAAGAGGCTATCCTAGCATCCCAGAAATCGCGACGTTCCATCCAATTTCTCATGGCCTGGAAAGGGTGTCCAGCCTACGAGAACAGTTGGGGCAAGGCGCGCAATTACATGAATTGTATGAACCTGGTCAAAGCGTTCCACATATCCCACCCCAAGGTTCTCTGTTTCCCCCAAAAACCTGCATCAGTAATGGCGATCAAGTTACCCAAGGTGCACAAGAATGTGGCTCTTGTACAGTTTCCCAGTGATGAGGCCTTTCTCATGGAAAAAGGAAAGGGTAATATAAGTCACGGTGAATGACCTCTGGGCATCAACCAGGCCACCTTTTCATTCCCAAGAAAGAAGGTACCAAAGAGGATGGCCATACCCCTTGTTACTCAGGGCAATCTCGCTCACATGGTAGACAAGCACTGGGCAACAGCCCTTCCACTTTGGATCCCACTTCTGGTACCCACACTCTCCTTGGCAGAACTGTTATGAGGAGTCAGTGAAATCTGCACCAAGATCATCGAAATGGAATTGATTGCAACTAATTTGAGCAGCAATCAGCCCAATGCTCGTATTTCAAATGACTGAAAAGGTATGAAGACCAATATATTGGCTGGAATGCTTGATGGTTGCGATTAGTTAACATGATGATTATAAAAATCCCCCCTCCCAAATATATCAGGCTTCACCCCCGATGGGCAGGTAATAGCATTGGACACCATTGACAAGGTTTTGAAGCTTCCTGCCAGCAAATCAGGTGTTGCGCCTGATGCAATGCCACTGACTGCAACTTGACCCACCGCCAAATTTTGCAATGTTGGTCCCCAGGGAACTAACCACCCATTTCTAAATAATTCACCGCTTAGGTTGAACTGACCGCAACTTGGCCCGCCACCAAATTTTTCAATGTCTGTTCCCAGGAAACTAACCTGCCCATTCCCAAATAATTCGCTGCTTAGGTTGAACTTGCAGAACCTGATTCCAATTTGTTTCCCTCTAAATTGATGACTTTAATCAGTCGTATCACAATGAGAAAATTGTTGGTTGATTCTTCTTCCTTTAATTTTCCAATAAAAACAACTTCCACCAAAATCTCATTTTTATCTGTTGTAAATTCAGCTCATTTCCAGTTCCACATTCGTTGTATTAGCAGGAGTGCCTCTGGCATTCTGGTTTGCCATTTGGGTGCTCTGGCATCCAGGCTGGCAGGCCAGTCTAATTCTCACTTGCTGTTCACCTGACAATAGCCACCAGAATGTAATTGCATCAGTTAGCTCCCGTTGGCAGAGGGCTGACGACATCAAGGGAAACTGTATGCCAAGAAAATTGTGGTTTCACTACCTGATAAAAAGTCTTACATTGGAATGGCTTCTCCACTTGGCAATGGTGGCAACAGGAAATGGTTTTATCACATTAAAGCATATGCTTTCTTAATAGTACTGAGGGCTCAACAACTCCATTGTATTGCACATACACCATGTCTGACTGCCTTGTGGGCGCTCATAATAATTATGGGCTGTGATGAGGATCTCAGAAAACTCACCATAGAATTGCTGATCCACATATACAGTTCCCCATTCCGTTGAAAAGTAATTGTTCGCATCTCATTTAACACTTTGATCACTTGAGGTGGTTTGTCATTATATTTTACGCTGAGCATATTGTCATACATCACATCATTGAGATCCGCTGTCACAGCAACAGTTGGCTATCAAATAAACAGTCAGCGTTCTAATGCTTTACTTCTGAGTGGTGAAGGATCTTAAGTCATAAGCTTGAAGCTTAGGAGCCCATTGAGCAAACGCCCTTAATGCTCTTGAGGTTCTGCAACAAGAGTAACAATACATGATCTGTCACAACTTTGAACTTTACTCCATGCAAGTAGACTCTAAATTGCTTATCCGTGTAGATCACTGCTAAGCACTCATGATTGTTCATGGTATAATTACGCTCATGGCATTTCAGACTTCAACTGCAGTATGCAATGGGATGATCCTCTCCCTCGTCATCTTTCTGAGAAAGTACCGTCCCAACAGCAGAAAGGGATGCATCAGTCTGAACAATAAATTTCCTATCAAAGTTTGGATAGCATAACACTGACACTGATCAGCACTGTCCAAAGTGTATCAAAGTCATATTGACGACGTTCTGTCTATTTGAACACAGCATTCTTTTTTACAACTCAAATAGCAGCCCCCAAATACAGCTAAAGTTAGGGATGAAGCGCTAGTAGTAACTGACCATTCCCAAAGATACCTGTATGTCATGTTTGCTATTAGGTGTAGTCATTTTGTGGATGGCCTCCACCTTGACCAGCTGTGGTTTCAACCCCTTAGAGTCTACCACAAACCCCAGGTATTTCAACTGATCTTTGAAGAAATTACATTTTTGAGGCTTAATTTTGATGTTCGCCTCAGAAAGCCAGAGGGAAACTGCTTCTAGATGCTCAAGGTGCTCTGAAAAGGGTTGAGAGAAAACATTGATGTCATTGAGGTATATGAGGATGCACGACAGCTTTAAGTCACCAAGGATAGTGTCCATGGCTCGTTGGAACGTAGCTGAGGCGTTAAACAGCCCTTGAGACATCCTGGTCAGTTGGAAAAGACCTTTAGATGTAATTTATGGCACAATTTCCTGTTCTGCTGTGGGTAACTCAATTTTCCAATAACCTGATATCAAGTCCATCGCTGAGAAGTAACGGGTTCCTCCTAACTGATCCAAAGCATCTTTGATCCGCGGCAAGGGGTACAAGTCCTTTTTGTAATACCATTGAGCTTCCAGTAGTCTATTACTATGCAATTGGTACCGTCTTTCTTTTTTACAATCAGAATGGGCAAAGCCCCCAGACTCTTGGACAGTTAGAGCATTACTTGCTCCAGCAACTTATCAATTTCCTCAGTGACAGCATCTTCTGCTGCCCTAAATCAGCGGATCAGCCAAGACCTTATAGGAGGATGATCTCCTGTGTCCAATTGATGGACCACCCCCTGAGCACAACCTAAATTATGATTGTCAATGGCAAAAATCTCCTTGTACTTTTGAATTAGAGCTATCACTTGATTTTTTTGTTCTTCTGATAGCCTTATTAAGTTCTTCCACGGTACCACTGTCATTACGCCAGCTGGAGGTTTGACTGTTAGGCCAAATTCATCCAACGAACTGAAATCATGAACATGAAGGACCTCCTTGATTGGGGTCAAGTGTAAATATGCCACTATTTGGTGTCAGCAGATTTGCATTAGTTTGTTCTGGAGATTCGCTAACAAAACCTTAATCTCCCCATGGCCTGGAAGTATAATCCCAGGAGCCACATGAGGCTCAAGCCGTGTTTGATGATAGGGCCCAATGATTTCCCCATAATGCCCAGCAGGCACTTCTACCTCCAACTCAGTGTTTACTATTACTTGATGACTGGAGGGGATAGATATAGGCCCAGCAGCTCGGAGAGGTGTCCCTTGATATTCATATATCTGCTGGTGAAGGAGTTGAGTCTTGTTTTTTAATCAATGATAATGAACTGGCATCACTCTATCACTATATGCAATGTTGATGTGGCTCATGTGAGCCAGATCCTTTGGCACTCCACTAGATGTGAAGTAAATTAATCCGCTGTCCCAAAATGGCAAGGGTCTCCTACATCATATCAATGACAGCCCCAAAATGTTGCAGTAAAGAAGTTTCAATTAGAAAGTTATAATTTTTGTTTGATAGCACAATTGCTGGTGCTACAATGACAATGGACTCAAACTGCAAAGGTAGCGCGCTGTACGCTCCCTCAGAGATGGTGCTTTCTGCTCCAGTGGTCCCATACACCATTTGATGGTCCACATCCAGTTTTAATATTAACTTCGCCATCAACTTAGTGGAAACTATGTTGACTGGAGTGCCTGTATCTATTATAGCGCGAACCCTATTCTTTTCTACAAAAATATCACAGTATGTACATTTGGAATAAGAAGAATAGTGACTGTTTAATATGTGAACATTTACGAAATCTCTTTTTTCAAGAAAACTCATTATCCACTCACCAACTTTTGGGTGTTCTTTAACAATGGCGATTACCAGAAGGGCAACGTTTACTCCTTTCAGAGTTGGTACATCCATGGCAGAATCCAGTTTGTCTGAGGAAGCTTGATCAAGCATTTGGCAGGTGTACAGCTTTGGTTGCTCCAAAGATCCTTCATCCACTGTGCCCTTGGCCTGAGCTTGTGCCACTACATTTACTCCTCCAACTGGCTGCTGGTATAAAATTCCGTCATCGTACTAGGGACTTCCGCAGGATATACTACTATTGATTCAGGGACGTTTGGGGTTGGGTTTGCAGAGGTAGAGAGTCTCATCTTTAATTCGCTCCATCCTTTCCCTGGTAGTATTGATCTTGATGCACATAGTGCACTTGATGGTTAGGTTGGAATTTTGCCAAGTAACCAAGGCAACCACATTCATAGCAACTAACCCCATATGAGCCCCATCCTTGATTTTCATAAGAGTTTCAGGTCAGAAAGTTTGGGGACGTTTGGTGTAACCAGGACCAGGTCAGTAAGATGACTGCTGACGTTTGGCGTAACTAGGACCTGGTCAGTAGTTAGGTTGCTGACGATTTTTGTAACTAGCCCCAGGGCGGTAATCAAAATGTTGGGAATAATTTGGCCAAGGATGAGGCGCGGAATTATAGTAAGGTCAAGGGTTCTTAGGTGGAACATGAGTTGGACGAGTGTATTCTCCTGAATAAGAGGGTACAGCAGAGGCGGTAGTTTTCCATTCCATATTTAGCGGCGTAAAGTTAAAGGATATGTGACGCAAAACTGTACATCCTTGAGCAGGGGAACGTCGTCATCCAGAATCAGTGAAATGACATTGTGAAGTTCTCAGTATGGCTTCACTATGGAGGTCATGGTGATGTACACATCAGCTTATGCTAAGTATCCTGCCCTAATCAGATATGAGCTTCTATCATAAAGCTATCAATGAACTCTATGAGAGTCTTATCACAATGGAATCCAATCATCAAGAATTCCGCCTTCTGCTGCGACATCTTTGAGGTGCCCCTGAACAGGTGAAGAATGGTATCTATAACATCCCAATAGGTAACAGAGCTTCTTGGGAGGTAACAGGTGACTTGATTGGCACTCCCAACATCCAAGGCAGATATCAACATTTGGCTTTCCGTTGATCATATGCACCTTCCACTGCAAATAAACCATTTGAAAAAGCCATGGATATTCCCATTTTGATCAAATGGAGGCAGTTCTTAATATTGACCTCCTCATCCCGTTCACGACTTTTTGGGTCATACTGAAAAATGGGTTAAGATCCAAAAGCCGTTTCTCAATTAGTAGCTGGTCCAGCAGAAGTTTGGATTTCCGCTGCTTTGGGGGTAGCATGGCCTTCTGCCATGGGCAGCATTACCATTAGTTGAGGTAATTGGCGCTCTGACTCATACTTGTATCCTGAGCTACCATCCTGGGTGTAGTAGCTCTGACCAGATTCATAATCCTCCTTGTATTGTGCTCACCCTTGTCATCCATCCTCTTTCCAATGAGAGGACCAGGAGGTACTGGTCAATTTCTGCTCCGAGTATTACAGCAATTTGGTAGTGTCATCCAAATGATTAGCAAGTTCCTTGTTTTTTTGTCACAGAATTTGCATTTGGCTAAACGTGCTGTCAAGCTGGTGCATAACAGCATTTCATTATTGAAGAAGTTCATCCTGTTTTCTGAGCACTGCGTCTAAGGTGAGTTTGAGTTCCTCATACTCAGCTGATGCAGCGTATAATGAAGATTCCCCATCAACGCAGGCTTTATGAGACATAACTGGCAACTGTTATTCTGAGTTTTTAGTAGTTTATCAATGGGCCCCCTGTAGTGAGCACCACTGTTAAAATTTTGGCCAGTATTGTTAAGATCCGCCATATTGTTTGCACAGGTCAAACCCACTGAACATTAGACAGATGATGTGGGGATCATCAGTCCTTTGGACACACTTGAAAATATACTAAAAATAGGAGCAATCGCCCCAAAAATCCTATATTTATTTTAATAAATACAGCGACCTCTCACTGTTCTATTCTCTCTCTACTATTAAAAGCTTCCCTTTATCAATCGCTCATCTTGCTTATATATAGCAGCTTCATATGATACCGCTCCCATAGCTTGGACTATTCTATTCCGCCAATTCCTTGGTTTTGGCTTGTTGTTCTTCAGCACCCTATCGCCCCTAATTTGAGGCGATCTAATTTCTATTTGTCAAATGTTGACATTGCCTTATCATCTTTTTTTTTTAGTACTAGATGGTCCCAACCCGAGGGGGATTCATCGATGTTTGCCTTATTGTCTTATCACCTTATTTAAAGGCAATTCAATAATTACCTATTATATCCTATTATCACCTAATCTCAGGGCACTTGAATAATTATAACTGATATTATGGTCAGCAGATTCTTCCCAATCCGCTCTAGCTGTTTAAGGCTTATTGTCCAGTAATCAGAATTATGACACACTCTCACCACCAACTCTGATCAGTCTTTAGGAGTCTGTACAGGCTTCAGTTCTTTTTTTGTCTCAGGCCAGTTTGAATTACAGGTGAACATTATTATAAGATCAGGTTTCCATACCATTTAACAATTGCAATAATGTCCTAGTTATTTTGTTGCATATACATTAGCCCCATGGAATGTTAAAGGCAACATGAAGGCTCTTCCAATTGGTCTCTAGTGGTCATCTGTATCTTGAGCAAGGGCATCCATAAGCCCTTGATATAACATAATTCTATTTTTTTTGATTCTGACGAGTATAGAAGAGATAGGTGACATATATATCACGTAGGAGAGGAACAAATAATGCTGAAAGAGCTTTCAGCCATGATGAAGAGGAATATCAATGGTTGTCACATTCCAATTACTTTATTTGTAGAAACTGCTGCATTGTTATCCTGTTGTGAGATGCAGTTTGTCCTCGTCCCATGTGGTCATGTTTGGATCACATTTAAGTTCACCTCTAGGAAAGAGCAGAGGAAAGGCCATCAGATCAATGTGGGGCTCAGGTTGGAGTTTTTGGGTACTGTATGCTGGTTATGGAAAACAGTAAAGTCAATATTTTGATGAGTTTTCCAATTTTTACCATAAAGAATATCACAACCTCATCTATATTTGGTCCATTATATCTCCTCTTGTCCTTCTCTGAGTCTTTAAAAATGGTATTGACTATTTCAGACTCTTCAACTTGAGCAACAACATCCTTAATCATTTGTGAGCCTTTGTGTACATACCGGATCGCCGCAACACAGTGTCTAACTTGCTCATAACAGTTGCTAAGCATTTGTCATTTTAAAATTTCCATTCTCTCCTTGAGTGCTTGTTGATCAATATAGTAGAGACATGCATATGCAGGTCTATTAGTTGACATCAAGGATAGATCATGAATTGTACATCACCTTAGACTTTATATATATTGGTCCTCTTCTTCCGGAAGTACTGTGGTCCACCTTGGCATCAATGGATGCAAGCGCCAATGCGCTGTTTTAGTTGCATGTGTACTTGCAGATGTTTTTCAGCCTCTGAGGACTGGCTGATAAAGAGTTCTTGTAATTCCTTGAGCATAGATCTGATAATATGCAAATCCAGCATTCCAATATTTCCATTATTACAGAACATGTAAAAATATCCTCCTGTGACTCTCTCAACAGGAAACATTTGCCAAGCAGTCATGAAATTGGTCATATATTGATCCTACTGTGAGAGATGGTTTGCTGTCATTGTAATTGGTGGCATATGCAGTCTTCAGGTTTCTTCTTCTGTTGACCTCTGGATGTGTGCGTTGATACTTGGCCATGGCTTTTGTGTGTATCTTTTTTTGGAAATAGTGGTGCCTAACCCAAAAGGAGGAGCCGCCATGCATCTTTATCAGTAAATGAGCCAAAATAAAGGGATTATCAAATAAAATATTCCTAGTATAGCCCCTAAGTTATCAGCCTAGGAAGACATATTAGATGGTGAGGAAGCTTTGGGGAAACTTTTGTCCAGTGCACGCTTTAACTGGCGGACCATGGTAGATAGCACAAGAGCTGGGGCATCATTGGCATGTGGCATAAGGAGGTATAGTTGGGGGTTTTCTTCATTAATGAGGCTTTCAGTGTCCATTGCCTCAACAAATTGAGTAAGCTGATTATCAGCAAAAGTGATGAGAGCCGGCACCTTGTGTGTGTACCTTTATATGCATGAGTTGATACTTGGCCACAGCTTGTTGGTGTACTTCAGGATGTACTTTTAATATTTTTCTACCACTTCTGATGTGTAGTAGGGTTATTTGGAAAGTTTCATGCCTTTAGACCCACTAGTTTAGGCTGAGCGTTGTCTGTCAGTCAGTGTTAAAACTATATTAAAGAGACTATGATTTCATGCTTCTAGACCCACCAGTTTAGGCTGTGCGTTGTCTGCCAGTCAGTCAGTGTTAGAGTTTTATACAGTAGATTGTTAAGGCTGAGCTGTTTGATATATGGTTGATTCAATAGCTTAGATGGTTTTGCCAAGCAGTTGGTGGTTTTAGGGTGACTAATAAGCTTGATGGTTTATAGTAAGCATTTAGTGATTAGTTAATTTAATAAGTTAATTGGTTTTGGTAAGTTGTCGGTGGTTTTTAAAGTTTCAATAAGTTTAGTTTGGGTTTACAAAGTAGTTGTTGATTGGTTATTTGGTATCTTCAATTATCTTAGCTAAGTGATTTATCTATGATTTCATGCTTCTAGACCCACTGGTTTAGGCTGTGCGTTGTCTGCCAGTCAGTCAGTGTTAGAGTTTTATTAAGTAGAATGAACACCATCACTTCTGCTACATTTTAATAAAAGTTGATTTGAAGCTATCACTTTTATAACACCAGAATTTAAGTTTATCCAGATATGAATGTCATTCAGTTAGTGTTAGAGTTTTATAAAGTGCTTTTTGTCTAATTTCAGGTGAGTAATTTAGTGAATTATTTTGATATATTTGACAATTTTAAACCCAATTGGCCAGATAGAATGAACCTATCAGACTCAATGTCAAGCAGTCAATATTAAAGTTTTATTAAGTAGATTTTTTATTAGTTTTGGCTGGGCAATTTGATGAATTATTTGATATAATTGACATTTCTCAACCACTTGGTTGAATAGATTGAACCTATCAGACTCAATGTCAGTCAGTTTTAAGGTTTTATTAAGTGATTATTAAGTAGACTTAAGGGTAATCATTAATCTAATTATTGCTTTTTGTTTAGTTTCAGGCGAAAATTTGGTGAGTTATTTCCTATATTCAACAATTCTCAATCACTCAGACAAATAGTTTAACCTTTCAGGCTTGATGTCAGTCTTTCGTTGATAGAGTTTTATTAAGTAGATGATCATTTGGCTAATTATCAATCTAATTATTTTAGTAAGTAGTAAGTGATTGGATGATTTATAGTTTAAATGGTTTTGATAAGCAGTTGGTGGTTTTTAGGGTGATTCAATAAGGTAATTGGGTTTGGGGTGAATGGTTAGTAGTACTTTATAAATTTAGGAAGGGTAATAGGGTAGGGTCTTTTATTTCTTCCTCGCCATTATACACCAAAGTCATGCGCCACCCCATACCAAGACAAAAGTGACCACCAGCTTGCAATAATGGCTTTAGCCTAACCTGAATATTGCCCACTCCACAAGGCAGTTGCAAAATCTGCCACCTTATTGGCATGGTGTGCCCCATCCCACCTTCCCACCTGATTTCCTGCCATTGCCAAGTACAAAATTATCACACACCGCTACAGTGACAATAGTGCTCCACTCCATTACTACAGCAGCTAACTTTTTACCCTAAAATAAAGATATTGCACTTGAGTCTCACCACCTTTTCCTCCCACCCTGATGTCCACATCCAGGTAGAACACAATCTTTTTTAAATTTGATGTTCATTGCCATATTGATCCTTGACAACCCTTCATACAACAAATATGAGCTCCATCACATCAAAGCTCTCAATCCATTGCTCTCTGCCATGACTCACATATTCTGTGAGATCTCAGCTGCCAATGAGGCGCCCAATCCACCTCTCCCTCCACCATGGTTGGATGAGCATTTTGCCAAATTTCAACTGGTTGGAGGATTTTGATTAAAATCCCCATTTTTTGCCTCCACCACCATTAAGTGCATCATCTCCAGTTATGTACTCTCAAATAAAACTTAATAGGGTTTTTTATAAAAAATATTGTCAGAAAATCGACTATGGGCTCTGCTAGTTGGCAGGCCAATCAGTATGAAGACTGGTCAGCCCTTGCCATTTTGCCTTAGGCATGAGACCAGCAGCACCGGATGACCCCTTGGCATGTCACCCATGCCATTCATGGATTCCCCAGCCTCATTCCCAAATAACAAAACAAATATAAACTCAAATAATAAAAGAGAATGAGCAAAGGGAGATGTTTATTGAAAGAGAAGCGCCAGGTAATTATACTATTTACAAAAGGGCTACTGCGCCCACCACTGACCTATCAGCTCTTCCACTGGTTCTTCCAGCCAACCACTCATCTTATCCTTCCACTGCACTATTCTCTTCCCTGGCGTTGACCCTCTCACTGTATCCTTCCCAATGTCTGAATTAGTTTTGGCTCATCCTCAGCCTTAAATCTCTGGTGAGCCATATAAAAGATTAATCTAAATAATGTCAAATTTAGATATGACCTTTGAGTTGATAATAATGCACTGGAAACAGCTTTGGTAACTTGCTTTGACTTAGAATATTTCAGCATCTTGATGACATCTCTTCTCAACTTATTCTAGTTGATTGATTAAGAATCGCCTTATTCAAGTGATCATTGATTATATTAAATGAGGTGCTGGAAACAACCTCAGCTGCCTTAAACTTATAATTGTTATATCCACCAACATTAAATTACTAGTACAGGAAGCAAAATCATAGATGGATGAATAAATTGAATACATCAGCTTTCCACTGGAAATCCCCACAACAATACACAAATAACAGTTGGAGTCAAACACTGATTCTGCTGACTGATACATATTGGATCATCCTTGCCTATTAGTAACTGGTGATCCTTATACTAATTTAGGGCCACCAATTGGCCCTACTTGAACCTACTTCCAAACTTGGCGGAATACTAATTTCAGCTCAACCTAAATTGAGGAGCAACTAACTAGTAATCATATTAAATAACACAATATCAGTCAATGTGCCATTCTGAGGGATTGGCCATATCATCCCTAATAACGATTAATCATTGGAGGATACCATCTGGTTAAAATTCCAACATATAACAATTTCAATAAAAATTATATATACGATCAAGCATAATATGAGATTCTATTGATTATTGTATATCCTTCCTGCTGAGCTTTCAGTATTACTTAATAAATTTGCTATGTTTATAGGTTTTGGTAAGCAGATGAAAGTAAAAGTTTTTGTTCTATAAATTCATTAATGGTTTTAGCTAAGTGGCTGGTGGTTTAGTAAAAGTTATTTTTAATTGGCTTTAGCTGAATAGTTGATGGTTTAGTTAATTTAATTCTTAACTGAAAATAAAAATGAGGAGGTACTCAATTTGAACTGTATGTATGTATTACTTTCTATGTTTGTTAGCGCATAACTTTTAATGCTATTAAACCAGTTTGAATGATCTTTTTGTCAAGTAAAGAAGATTATTCCGCTTTGGTCTCATTATAATTTTTATAAATTGGTCCAGTATATAACCAGTAATATTATGTATAGTAAACTTTATTAAAAATGATGGTGGTCAATTGTGGTTCTAATTTGTTGTCATAAAACTTAATTCCAACATTGGCAGATTGATAGCTTCTAATCAACTTGTTATTTATATTAAAATTTATTAAAAATAATGATGGTTAACTGTGAGTCTAGTGAAAAACTTTTTCTCTCTCGTTGCAATCACTAATTGCAACAGATTTAATTCAAGACTAGGTAAGTTTGATAATCTCTTCAAGAGATTAGTGTGCACCCAATGTCAGGTAGCAGTTGGTCTAGCAAAGTAAAGAGCACAGGATTAGCCTCCACACTGTACTAAGTTCATAAACGCATCAGCGACATCAGTGGCCTAGACAAAAATAAAAAACTGGCAGTGAGTATTACCCCAGAGATTTTACCCTGGCAAGCAAAATTCAACCAGTTCATCAAAACTCTGCATTACCAGCCCCATGTCATCAGTGAAGCATGGGGTTTTGAGTTTATCAGATATTAATCAAACAGCGCTTAGGGAAAAGTTCTGTGGAGATGTGCACAACCATTTCCTGAACGCAGTATATGTTTTACCACAATCCATGACCTGCAATTGGTGGATCACAGGTTTAAAAAAATTGCAGCAGATGAAGCTGCACAAGTGTGTGTGGTAGACCTCCCAGATGGTTAATGGGTGGTCAAGATGAAGTGCACTCAGTGGACCAAATCAAACCAAAATTTTTGTAACCTTCAACTTTCTCCCCGCGATGATAAAGCGCACAGTACTGGAGCACCATCTCATGGATGGGCTTAGAAGCTATGAGGAACTTCACTCCTTCAAAATGCAATGCTTTATGCTTATTTCAGACCTGTTCATGGGCAAAGCAATTGCAGTATTACCCATGTGCAGTCATAGTGGGTGAGATAATTTAAATCTCTCAAACTGCAGTGATGTGTTTATTGACAGGCAGGAATCTCACTCGTTCTACATCATGGTGGATAAAGCGCCCCCTATCTGCACCATTTGTCACATTTTTGGCCTTAAGGCCTAACCTGACCCACCAAGGAGGGCATCACGCAAAATGAAATCCTCCCCAATGCAATGGGCAGTGCAGACTCCAATTATGAACCGTCTATTGACACTGACCCCGCTTTCCCATGGGGCGCACAGGGGTGTTACATTCAGGTCAAACCTGTGTCCCCACAGGAGCGCAAGAAGGCCAAACAGGCCTGCAGAGCAGCGGCCAAGGCAGTGGCCACAGCTGCATCTGTGATCCCGCCTGCCCAGACCCAGGATGAAATTGATTCATTCACTGGTGAAGTGGTTCAAGAATCCGCCCTCCAAAATAGATTGGGCCAACCAACCTGAGGACCCAATGGGTGAGTCAGATTTATCCAAGCAAAATTACTAAGCCTCACTCAAAACCAATTCTACCACCCATTTCCCTTCCAAATTTTTGTCAACCTTTGATGAGCACCGCAGGAGCACAGTAACCCAAAAATTTGGCAGAAGTCAAATTCCTCCAAAACAAGAACAATGCCAAAAAAAGTTGATAATGTCTCAAAGGACACCTATGATTCAGCTGAATCTATTGCTTCCCGCACAGGTGCTGCCAGGGTGCATGCCAAAAAAGAGCTGATGGATGGGAAAGGGGGTCTTTCCCATAGCACCTAAGGTGTGATGGGGGAGCCTTTAAAATAGGGACGTTGAATATCGCTGGACTCAAGGCCTTTCCATCCCAGGCTAGAAAACTGAGTTTTTTAAGAAATAATTTACCTGTGGACATCCTGGCCATTCAGAAAACCCATTGTTCACAGGGTGCCAAGGACACACGGGCAACCATGCTCCTTCCCTCCCTTTTCTTTTGGTCACCTCACTGTGGGGTGCTTATATGAGTGACCTGTAATATTAAATTTATTTTAAAAATTTATACCTTGATGGCTGTGTGCTTGTAATGTCCTTTTTTGTGGGACAACGAAGTGCATGCTGTCATTAATTACACCCCAACCTGTGCACAGGCTCGTCAGGAATTTCTCTCAGCCATAACTTCACTCCCACTTTCAACTGATTTGTTTGTGATGGGCAACATGAACTTCTGGGCCAACCCATCCACTGACTTCTGGCCTTCTGCGCCTACCCCCACAGGGGCATGTCAAACTACACATTCTAAAAGCCACTTTGGGGCTTGTTGATACACTCCCCAAACATGCAAAGCTGCTCCCCAACATGTCCCTTCCCCATGTGCACCACAGTCAGCTAAGGTCTATGTCCCACATTGACCTTATTCTTGCCCATTGAAATTTTGGTCCCATCTTGCACACTTTATGATAACAAAAATTGATTTCTCTGACCACAAGTTGATGTCAATTTCTTTCTCTTTGTTGCACCCAGCGTCACAAGCACCAAAGTGGTGCAAACTTTGTCCAGCCAAGATCATGTCGCCCAGGTTTTCCTCATGGGTGAACAACAATACTTTGGCACAGGACTTCTCCAAACTGTTCTGTGCGTACCCACTTACTACCTGATCGACCTTCAAAGAGAACACCATCTACCAGGCACGCCACCTCTCATCGCGTCTCTATCAGGATACATTAGCAGTCATTGAGCGCACGCTTGCAGAAGTGGACCACCTGGAGTTTAATGTCCCTGCTTCAGGATACAGCCCAGCTTGGGGTTGTAAGTGGGCAGAAGTTTCCGCTTACCTCAACGCACTGGTAAAGCAACATAAACATTGCGTCTGTATACAATATAAAGCAAAAAATATTGTCAGGTAACATGTGCTCCGCCTATTTTTTGCAAAAATTCTTTGCACTGTGACAGAGCTTGGCTTGCACACAGGTGAGGCGGCTGGACCACTCCATCAAAGAAACTCCTGCCAAACTAACAATTGATGTTTTAACTATTACTCTGAATTATATCAATCTGATCCAGTCAAACTGGCTGAAGTTGAAGAATTTATCAAATGTGCACATATCTGCACTGTTTCCCGTTACCTGGAGTTGATGAATTTAATTTCTCAGGACGAACTCTGGTATTCCATTCATGGTTCACCGCACAGGAAATGCCCAGGCCCAGATGAGATTATTTATGAGTTCTATAAGTGCTATTTTAATTTTCTCTCCTCTTTGTTGCTAGCTTTAATGAACCAGTGTTTATTGGAAACGCGCCTTCTTCCTGGGGGCCAGGAGGCGTACATTATAACGCTGTATAAGAAAGGGGATAAGATGAACTTGGCCAACTGGTGCCTCATATCACTTACTAACACAGATACTAAATCATTTACTAAAATTATGGCCAACCGCCTAGGGAAGTTGCCTCTGACATAATCTCCTCTGAGCAATCTGGTTTCATTCCCAAGTGGTCTATATGGGACAACATACACACTGTAGCCAACGTCTGCCAATCCAAGGCTACTGGAGCATTTGTTTTCTTAGACCAGCAGAAGGCTTATGATAAGGTCAACTAGGTTTACCTCAAAGACTGCCTCCACAAATTCCACCTTCCCCATCGCTTCATTAATTGGGTGATGTTGCTTATGGAATCCGCCACAATGACTGTGCGTGGCCCTGGCTTCCTCACTGATGCGTTTCACCCTCAAAGGGGCATCCGCCAAGGGGACCATCTTAGCCCACTCTTGTATAGCTTCAGCCTTGACCCACTTATTTGAAATGTGAATGCCCACCTTACTGGTGTCCATGTGCAAGGCCAAGCACCAGTTAAGATGCTGGCATTTGCTAATGATTTTGTGATTGGGGTGTCTAACAATAATGATGCACGCATGCTTAAAGCTACTATCCAGGTTTACTCCAAGGTAAGTAACGCCACACTAAACGCCTTAAAACCTAAATCATTCTCCTCGTCCAGTACCAAGCCCGCTGGTCACCAGCACCTCATTTCCTACCTGCTTCAGAAGCTAGCTCACAGGTTTTCTTTCCCCGCCCACCCCATACCACCCCACTTGTGCTCCCTTTCATGCCAAGACCTATGGCTGGTACAGTAAGGCATTTGTGAGTGTGGCTGGAGGAGGGAGGGTATGCCTCATTGGTGATGGAGCACCATATTTTAGACAATGTTACAAAGTGCATTGCTCCCCTCAGAGCCCACCTAACCACCCTCCCAGGCCAGGTTGTGCTCGCCAACTCTATGCTCCTGTCCAAAGTCTGGTTTTTGGCCCATGCTATCGCCTTTTCCCATCTTTCTTCTCCTCTATATATGCCCTCCTACAAGGGTGGCTTCAGTTAGTCCGCCCACCTCCAGTGCACCTAGATGTCATGTTTGGCCCTCACCATTTAATAGTATGGGCCTGCTCAACTTTGAGACCCAGGTTGCCAAAATACTTGGCAACTGGATCGCTGCAGTCACCAATCCCACACTCCTAGCCCAACACTGGTCACGCATGGCCTGCTCCAATTTTTCCCATAACCTGGGCCTCAGAAATCCACCCACCCACATCCTCTGCTCAAATATCTTGCTTTGCATCCCTCTGCTGTGAGACCACATGGGATATCACCCCCTCTAAACAAATTCTCCTCTCCATGTGGAGCGCTGAGTGAAGAATCAGCATCAGTGATCACACTACCCAGAGGGGTTGCCCACTCCCCATTTCAAATGAGAAGTCCATGGGAAAGTCGTTCTGAACAATTTGATACCCAGGAGGTCCCCTAACATGGCCAGAGTGGATTATCTGGACATAATGGGCATCCCATACTATATAGAAACCCAGAAAGACATCTGGAAGTACACCCATTACCCGCTTTTACAGCCACAAGTTCATTCCCATGTGTGGCGCTGCTTGAAACAGGTATACCATACTGCAGAGCAATCCAACGCACACTCCTCATGTGTTGTGTATGCCAGCATGGTACTTTGGTCCACCATCTGGAAGAGTGCTCACCTTCAAAAGCAATCTGGCACAAGGTTCAGCATCTCATTTGCTAGGAGCAAACAAAGATTTCAGCCTATTTAAGAACATCTTCGCCTTGTCCTCAAATTCCCTATATGAACTTCCCTCCAAGCCTTAGTGGTAGCAATTGCTATGTGGATTAACCACACGGTTGTCTTGGATGCCACTTCAGGCTATACTCCCACCCTCCAGGAAGCTGTACGCTGATTCCAGTTGCACCTTATGGACCACTTTCAAGCGTGGTTGCTTGGTTATCTACTATCCCAACAAAGACAGTTGGTCTCATTCTGGTTCCCAGTATGGTTCATCACTTCAGACCCTTTCCTTTATAGGTGCTCAATAGTAGTGCAAGCCTCTACTTACGATACCCCTCTTCCTTTAATTGGCATTCCAGCTGGCAACAGGAAATAGCATTAGCTTCTCTGGTATGCATCTAGCATATATTAGTGCGTGATTATTTTTATATATTGGAAGTGTCCATCTCATGGTTGGCTTCCCCAAATAAAATTAAAAAATAAAAATTGTGAGTCTAGTATATTGGTATAAGGACAATAATAGTTTATGGTAATTAAACCTATTGACTTAACTAAGTAAATACCAAACTGCATATTAAACCCATTAAAATTTCTGAATTATCTAAAAGCCATCAACAACTCAACCAAAACAGTTGACCCCATTGCATCATCTAATCACCAACTGTATATAGAAATCAGTGAGCTTATTGAATTAACCAAAATAACCAACAACCGCTTACCAAAAATCAATGAGGCTAATGAATTGTTAAACTACAATTTGCTTGCTCAAAATTATTGAGCCTATAAAATTGACCAATTAACAACAAACCGCTCAACTGAAAAATTATAAAGATTACCATTATACTAGGTATCATTGTTACATTCTATATAAAAATTCAATTTATATTTTTTATAAGAAGATGAAAAACAGCCTAAGACGGTTCCCAATATTCATATATATATA
Source organism: Massospora cicadina (assembly GCA_022478985.1). NCBI lineage: Eukaryota > Fungi > Entomophthoromycota > Entomophthoromycetes > Entomophthorales > Entomophthoraceae > Massospora > Massospora cicadina. The sequence continues at coordinate 101,853 of JAKSZP010005399.1, read as the reverse complement.
TATATAGCAAGGATGACTATTTTTGGTATATTTGTTTATGAGGTAATATAAATATAATATATATACAATGATTTTGTTTCTATATAGAAATAGTGAGGTTCAAAAAATATTTATGGAGATAGTGATTAATCAAAAAACAATTGGGAAAAACGAAGCAACAAAAAATGCAATATTTTTTGGGAAAAAACAGCTTTTCCTTTTTTGAAAAAAAGAACCGCCTTTAAAAAAGGCACTAAAAGTATGGTATAATTGATAAAAGTATGAATAATCAATAGAGATCTTATTGAAGTCACCAATATTTTTCAAACTATTGTAAATAAATTTTCTCACAAATATAAATGGGAGCTTATATTGGAGTGTGTCCAAATATAAACTACAAGCAACTAAGAATATACAATGCTGAGTATATATATTCTAAATGGGTGTTTTAATTCAGTTAAAAATACAGCGCTAACTTCAAAAAGATTTTTATTGATTATTCATACGTTTATTAATTATTTAATACTTTTTAGTGACTTTTTAAAGGCGGGGTTTCCCATTTTTTTCAATTGAGTTTACTGAGTAATTGTGTTTTAGGCAATCTGATAGTTTAATTGGTTTCTATTGAGTGGTTGTGGTTTTTGGTTGATTTGACGGGCTCAATAGTTTCAAGTAAGTGGGATATAATTTAGTTAATTTGAAGGTTCAATTGGTTTTTCTGAATTGTAAGTGGGTTTACATTGATTTGATAAATTAATTTTTTTTTATCTATCAATGGCCATCTACCAGTACAAACTAATTTGATTAGTATCATCTGGCAAAATCAAAAACCACAAGCAGCACTGTTGAAAGGCACTGTCAACAAAACATAAGGCTAAAAATTTCCTATTTAAATGTCATTGTGTGCATTTACATATGAGACATAATATCTCATAAGCAAATGAACCAAAAATCTCCAAACTTGCCACAAAAACTCTATAGAATTTAAGAAATATAGATAGGCTATTTTTCAAAAAATAATAGTTTTAATTGACTTTATACTTATCTCTATATATTTTTATATTAATACTAGCCGATTTACCCGTGCTTCGCTACGGTGTCTATAAAATTTCAGATTTTCAATTTATTAATTTAGATTTTATACTATAGATAAACAAAACCACTCAGCCAAATCTAATTGTTCAATCAAATCAACCAAAAACCACCAACCACTCAGGTAAGCCTAGCTGAACTTATCAAAACAATCAATAACTAATCACCCCTCAAAGCTAAACTATGTCCTATCGATTCGACCAAAAGCCATTAACCACTCGGCTAAACAAAATAAACCTATCGAATCAATCAAATAACTCCAAACTGCTACCCGAAACATCTCTCTATATTTAAAATCATTGTGTACGTGACATCTTCCAAACTACTAAATCAACTTCTACTTAACTTGCCAAAAGTATTTTATTAATTAGGTAAACCAAATTAGGCAGGTTTTTAGAATATATAAACCTAACATCCAGATACCGGTGCTTCGCTACGGTATTTAGTTTCAGATGATGGTAAGCTCACATTGTAGCCTATAGGCTGTGCCAACACTACTATTGAGCCACTCGGACTAACAGCTTCACTGTTGCCCTCGTAGCTGGTGAGCTGAATATCCTAATTACTTAATTTACTTAAAACTCTAATACTGATTTTTGTTTAGTCTCAGGCGAGTAATTTGGTGAATTTATTAATACCAGCATACAACGCCATGTTCATTTTGTTGCTTTTTTTGTTTCTGTCATGTATCAGAGATGGCGTTGTATACGGATTTTAATTTTTTGTGATTTTCTTACTTTTTTAATGCGCGAGGAAATTTCTCGAGGCCGAGACGAACGAAAAAAAATTCATCGAAATCAATCAATCCGTTCTCGAGATATCATCAAAAAAGCCGTTCCATACAAAATATATGAGAAAATGAGTTTTCTTCATAATTTTTTTCGTGAATTTTTCCCATGTTTTAATAGTTATTCTGCTATTCGGGGCGGAGACAAATCCAACAAATCAAAGATCATAAAAATCGGTCCAGCCGTTCTTGAGTTATGGTGTAACTAACCCGACTTTGTTTTATATATATATATATAATGAAAAGTTTAATATGTAAGAAGTGAAAATTTTATATATTTTAATAATAAGTATATCATTATGGCTGATCAGTTTATATATATAATTAATTTGATAGTTTAAATAGTTTTGCCAAGTGGTTGGTGGTTTTAGGTTGATTGATAAGCTTGATTAGTTTATCAATCATTTAGTGTAAAAAGTGATTCAATAATTTAAAAGGTTTTGGCAAATTGTAGTGGTTTTGGTTGCTTTGCAAAGTTTTGTTTGGGTTTACAAGCGTTTGGTGATTAGTTGATTTGGTATGTCCAATGGTTTTAAAATAAGCGGTTTAATGGTTTATACACATATATATAGCTAAAACTAATATTGCAAGCAATAGTAAAAACAAAAAAATGATGAGACAGCGTAGTTATAAAATTCTATAAAAAGTTAATTGTATCTGTGTTTACTTTGGTATTGTTTTGGACAATAAGACGTTAAGTTCTGCATTTTTAGTTTACAATTGAGTTCAATTTAAGCACATACGACTCAGAATATGTTATCTTGACTATTATAATCCATTTATTTTTTATAACTACTTTATTTATTTTTTCTCATTATGACTTTAAAGTCCTATTTAAGTTGTTTACCCTAATTCATAAATATCTTTGCCAAGTTAGGTTGGAATTGGCCCAATAGTTTAAAAGATGATATGTCACATATATACACATAATGGCTTTTTAAATATTGGGATGTTTTTGTTAGCAATTTTGTGGTATCTGTTGATATGATAGGTTTAATATTAATTGGCTGAGTGGTTGGTGATTATTGATCAATTTGATAGATCCAATGATTTTGGGTAAGTGGTTGGTGGTTTTTTTTATTGATTTGCTATTTAGATTGGATTTAGCCCAGTGTTGATAAATTTTGGTTGCTTTGATAAAGCTTAATTTTATTTGGTCACGGAGTTGGTGAAATTTGGTTGTTTCTTACTTATAATTGGTTTTAGCTGAGTAGTTGGTGGGTTTTAATTGATTTGATAATTTCTTTGGTTTTGCCTAATGGTTTGATGGTATTAAAGTAAATCGATAGATTCAATTGGTTCTGCTAAGTGGTTGCAATTTTTTAACAAATGAATAGGTTAAAATGCATTGGGTAAGATATTAGTGATTAGACAGTTTAATACATTCTTTGGTAATCTGTAAGAGGCTTCATGTTATCTATGATATAAAACTTATAATAATCAGTTCAAATCATCTGCTAATAAATAAACCCAAGCAGCGTTGGGTAGCTCCACTAGTTAATTATATAAAAGTTTATATCCATATGTAATTGCTATTGAAGTGCTTTTTTTGATTATATCACTTGACTATTAGTATAATTTTAATAATAATTTAGAGAACAAAAGGCTATTCATAGCCTTTTAGACTTGTTTCTTTGAAAACTTGCTAGCTTACACCTTTAAAAAATGACTAACTTATCAATTAGCCAAATGACTGCCAATCACTTGTCAAACCCATTTAAACTGTTGATTAACCAAAACAAACTGCTCAGACATAACAATATACAAATTGCCACCAAAAATATACAGAAAATTTCACTTCTTACAAATAATACTTTTCATTGCTACTATTAGAAGTAAATGATAATGGTGAAATAATATATCATCTGATTTTATTAACTGTAAACTTTCTAATAATAAGTGATGTCAGGAAGTGTTTAAATGAATGATGAAAAATTCCAGGACAAATAAGATTGTGAGGTAAAGAAAATCAAGTAAAAATGGTCATCAATTGTTTTGCATAAGAAAAAATTTACTATGATCACCATAATAGTAAATGTCAAATATATTAGTATCTTCCTGTTAAAATTAGGGGCTTTTACTAATTATTAAAGACTGAAAACCCCAAGTTAATAACTGTACAGGTTTGATATGTGCACAATTTGTATTTTCTGATGATAGATGATAGATGATAGTTGATTTATAATAATTTGAAGACTATTATCTGTAGTTGAATAGATAACCTGTTCTGGTCCAATGCTCGACCTGTATTTCTCCATGAAATACTTGTGATGACATCAGTAGGGACTTATACCCTTATCCACCTAACTTGATCCATGCTCAGATCCCTGAGTTTATGGCCTTTCCTCTGGTCTCATGGAGTCTACAGCAATTCTCATTTAAGCTCAGCTTCTCTTACAAAGGATCCCCAATCCTTACTCTTTATCCTACTAAAGAGTCCCCAAATTAAAGCACACAAGTAATAATTTCCTGAAGATAAATAGAACTAAAACCAACCATCTAGTACTAAAAAAATAGAACTAAAAAGAACACTGAATTATGCTATAAACAACTCTTTATTTATGTAAATTATCATGAAAATTTATAGAGGGAATTTGGTGCCCATCCCTTGGTTGGTGCCTCAACTATAAAACAGCAGCCATTGCTGTTAAACTTCCCTTTGTTGTCTCATCAGTGATAGTCTTATCCATCCTGGTTAGGATTCTGTTATTGAACATCCTCAAGAACTAATTTGAAAGAGTCAGAAAATGTGTCCCTAACATTTTCTACTCAATCACAGAAAACCAACCATATTTGGCAAGTGATCTGCTTAGGTAATGGGTCTTGTTATCATTATGGCAGGTCATGAACCAAATGATTGATTTTTTAATTGCAGGCAGCATCACTTATCTCACAACTTGCTCCTTCAATTCCCAATTGGTCAGTGATGAAACCCAACTAACCCCAATTAGTACACCTGATAGTTAATCATTAATTAACTACCAGATGCCCCCATTTTGTTGGCAACTCTGCCCGATGTGATCTTAAGCATTTACCCAGATTGATCTCCAATGTATCCAAAATAGGTGAATTACCTAAAATCCCCCAAAACTTATTAGCTCAAAATTGAGGTCAACCAATATCTAATTCACTTGCTACCAGGAATCATTTCCTAACAATCCATGGTAATCTAGACAGCTGGGAAGGTGGGCAAAAATCCCAACACATCCTCCCTCTTGCCTAGATTTTCAGTGAGAATAGGATTGAGACAGGAGAATAATGCTTCAGATACCAGGTCAAATACTTCTTAGGTTCAAGAGTAGTCTGGTCAATCAGTGGTCAACGCTGCTCAGGACAACCTTTAGCATGTGGTTCTCTTCCTCTTCCTCTTCCTTCCTGCTACTGCCTACTCATAGTGTGACCCCATGACCTTCTGTTGTTCCACGCTGATTGATTTACTCATGACAACACTGTTCTCAAAACTAGTTTTCCCCCATCAGGGCATATGACTCTCTGTCATATTCAGGAATCTTAGTCCAGCATACTCAACTTACTGATTTTCCTTCTCATCCTCAACAGAGGATCTTTGCCATCAATGTTTATTTTGCAGCGCAAATAAAAATGCTCATTTATATTTGCTCTTGTTATTTTCTCATAATAACTTATTGGATCATATTATTCCTAATTCTTCTCTGGAGAGCTTATCTCATTAATTTTGAGATTAATTTCTCCAAAATTAGAGCTAAATTGATTCCAGAGCGCATAATGTCAACTATCATTAAAGTCTGACAACCCCCTCTCATCCAGCTCATATGTTGAATTTGGAGTCTCAGTACCAACAACTGCTTGATAGCATGTCCAATAAAGACCTTCAGCTCTTCCAACTGATGAGTTGATCTGCATGACGGAACCTCTTCTATGGTCCTCCCAGGACTCATACTCATAGTCAAGTACCCATGGCCAGTCCTTCCATTATATTACCAGAAACAGTATCCAACCCTGACAAAATCAGGTTAGCAATTGTCTTAGATGACTTGCAACCAATCCTCCCTCTGTCATCAATTCCTGAGTTAGATTTCAAAACTCTCCTGGATTTGACTTCATTTGTAGATACTCCTACAATAATTGTCAAACCTCCTGAAGCAATGACCTCCACTCTCAATAGGTTGTTCCTCTCCAGATCAGACTTTCTTAAGAGATTCCTTTTCTGACTCAGCTAGTATTACAAACAAGCTGTTCTATCAGCTGAACAGGTCATCTGAAATTGAGAATATTCTAAACTCCCTTATGCAGAACTGAGGACCTGAGTAACTGAGGCTCTAACCATAGCTCTGAATCCCTCCAATCTTGAAAAGGTATAATTGAGATGTTGCAGCCTATGCTCTTCACTTTGGAAGCAAAATTCTTTGAAGTTGGGCTGCATAGCTTCCCACCTCTCCCAGCTTCCATCACTCATTCTGCTTTCACTTCCAAGAAGCTTGTATTAGTTGTCTGCAGGATCCCATCTGCTCCCTACATGACTATCTCATTTCTGTCGCGTTCCATTGGTATCTTCCCCTGATGGATTTGATTGGGGGCATGATTTGGCAACCCCCACCAAGTATCCCTTGCTTGATGCTGTCCTATATATCCAATGTTCTTAACAAAGCCCATTGGCATGTGCTCAAGTCAAATATTTAGCTCTGGTACCATATTGGGATTACTTGGGCTTATTTTCTGACTGCCTCTTCTTGTTCTGTTGCTTCCTTCCCAAATCTGAGGTATTGCATTTGGCAAGTACCAACATTTCCATCTCTCTTCCCCTAGCCGCTTTCTTGCAGGGATCAGCCTATGCTCAATGAGTTTGGCTTTGAGTAGGTCTAACCCTTGATAGCGTTCAATCACACATAGATTTCTATGGTTTGTTCACTCCTACTGCAATACATCCTCACTCCCCTTGAATCAATATAGGTGAATCATCCCCAAGTCAAGGAAAACCAATAAAAATTATAAAAATATATTTTTTGTGTTTTTTATTTTTTGCTATATTTTTATCAATCTTTTATATTTTCCTTCTTTTTTATGGGAAATGACCTTCACTTAGTTCAGTGGTCCATCTTTTTTATTCCCCAAACTGAATCCTAGGGATACTTAGACCTACCAGTTTTTTATGGTTCAGAGGTCTTATTTTTAAGACTAAATCAACTAGTTTGGTTCAGCGGTCCTTTTTTTAAACTTTGCCAAATCATCAGGACATAACCATATTAATGGTTCAGCAGTCCTTTGGGAACACTTTTTTCATTATTTTTTCATTGATCCACTGCTTTAGATATTCAGCATGGACTCAAATCACTATCCTTCCACCCAGGAGATTCTTGATGGAATAGGAGTTTATTGCCATCTTGATAATAATCTCAAACGTACCTGACCACAATGCATCTAACTTTTTTTCCTTCCAAAACCTTTCTATTGCAATAGGCAACTCTTTCGCCTACTTTGTATTCTAATAAGGCCGGTCAGTTCTTATCATCCACTGTTTTTGCTCTGATCCTTTTCTTTAAGGTTGTATCAAATGCTTGCAATTGCATTTCAATCAGGATACTCAACAATCAGGTCAGGTACTGCTTGGCACTCATCCCCAATGTTGGTTCCATCACCAAATATAAAATAGTGGTGTTGAAGTTCTTTTATGACTGGACAATACGCTTTAAGATGTTATGGTAGAATGAATAGAATCCGCCATTTCTATTTATGAATATGATTATTTGACCCATAGGATGAGGTGATATTAGGTTGAAAAGTAATAATGGATCACCTCCAAAACAGGTGATAAGGTAATGTTGACAAATGTCAAATAATGAGATGTTGGCATATGATGGATATTGAGTGGATCGCCTCAAATAAGGCGATCATGAATTTAATATTTGATGGACTCTGACAGAACCAATGAGATACTGCGAAATAAATTACTAAGCTGAGGAAATGGTATCATCTGAAGCTGCTGAGATATAAGAAAGATTAGACAATTAAAGAAAGGAGGTTGTTAGTAAGAAAGAGTGAGCAGACTAGGAAGGATCAGCTGAAAGTATTAGATTAAATAAAGAATTGTCATCAGGGCGATTGCTTCATATTTATTGAAAGTTTTTTACGTTGTTTCAAGGATGACGATCTCCATATCGTCAGTCCTATTGCTCAGTGGGCTTAACCCTGTGAAAACTCCTCGCTGTATTTTGGCTATACCACCAAATTTATATCAGTGGTGCTCACTAAGGGGGGCCCATTAATCAATTATAAATATATAAAAATCTTCAGTCGTCAACCATTGCTCATCAGGCTTGCTTTAACAGAGGATATTTACAACAAGCTGCAACTGTTGAATATGTGGAACTCAAACTTTCCTTGGAAGCTGTGCTCAAATGGCAGGATGAGCTTCTTCAGGAGGCTTGTAGTGATAAGCTGCCTCCATTCAATTGTGATGGGAATATTAATGGGTTCTTCTAAGTGATTTGATCTTGCAACAGAAGGAGCTTCAGAACAGTGGAAAGCAAAATTTTTAATATCAACCTTGGATGTTGGAAGCGCTGACCAAGCACTTACTACCTTCCAAACAGTTCCATTACATACCAGGAAGTGAAGGATATAGTGCCTTGGTTGTTTGAGGGTACTGCAAAGATGTTGTAGCAGAAGGAAGACTCCTTGCCATGGGGTTTCAGCATAATTAGACCCTCACCGCATTTGCTGGTTGATTCATGGTGGAAGATCACATGTTAATCAGGGCAGGGACTTTATCCAAATCTGATGGGTGCATTGCAATGACCTCCACAGTGAAGCCATACTATATGCTTTACAATGGTATGGTTCCATACTTAGAGGATGACATACCCTTGCTTAAAATCGTTCACATTTTGCGTTGTATGTCCACTACCTTTCCTCCGCCCAATATTGAGTGAAAACCTACCGTATCCATTGCCAAACTTTCTTATTTGGAGAAATTACCCCGCCTTGTTTTGAGCTCGCTTAGTAATCCCTGGCCTTATTATCACTACACTCCTTATTTCTTTAAGTTACCATCAGCAGTTCACCTATTGGGTTAATTCTGTTTATGCCAATCGGCCCCAGTACAACTTTTGACGTAGTTCAGCTTACAATGATCAAGGACGCAGGCCCTATGGGGTCAATTGTTATGAATGCAGTTGGCTGGAGCACCTGCACGAGTTTATACCACCCATCTGGTCCATCACAAAAAGCAGGTTCAGTGCTATCAAGGAAAATTCAGAGCGGAGTAGAGATGGGACTCTCTACCTCCGCTATTATAACCTCAAACATCCCACCCGAACCTATCATGTACTTGCAGAAGAAGTCTTTCAGTATGACAGTGCTTTTATATATCAGTAGCCAGTTGGAGGGGTGAATGTATTGACATGAGCAAAAACCAAGGACACAGAGGAAGATGTACCTCAGGAGCAATCAAAGCCTTATGCCTGTCAAATGTTTGACCAAATTTCAACAGAGTAGCCAGATCCGTCCTCTGATGCGCCTCTCTTAAAAGGGGTGAGTGCTGCCCTCTCTGTGGACAATATTGTTAAAGAGTACCCTAAAGTCGGGGAGGGTATTATGGGCTTTCTGGGGAAAAAAGATCCGTTAAATATCAACGCTTTAAAAAATCAGAATTTATTTATTCTGAGTGTAAATACTGTGATATTGTTATTGTAGAAACCCATGTCCGCTCTATAATCAATATAAGGCTCCAGTTAACAGTGTCTACAAAGTTGGTGGAGAAGTTGGCTTTAAAGCCTGACGTGGAACATTATATGGTGTACAGGACTGCAGGCGCGGAAAGCATGGTCTCTGAGGAAGCATACAGCGCGCTACCCTTAAAGTTTGTGTCAATTGTTATTGTAGCTCTGGCGATAGTATTACTAAACAGTATGTATGATATGTTAAGCGGAACTGCTTTCCTGCGCCACTTTGAGACTGTCATTGATATGATGGCGGAGACCTTCAAAATCTTGGGACATTGGATCTAAATCTTCTTTACCTCCAGCGGAGTGCCGAAGGATCTGGTGTACATGGGTCATATCAACCTGGCCTACAGTGATGGGGTGATTCCAGTTAGCTACCATCAACTAATGGGTAAGATCCAGGCCCTTCTCCACAAGATATACGAATACTAAGGGCTGCATCTCAGAGCAGTTGGAACGATATCCTTCCCCTCTGGTCACCAAGTAATAGAAAACACCAAATTGGTAGTCAAAGTGCCAGATGGACTCTATGGGGAAGTTATTACCTTTATCAGCGATCACTGATTGATCACCATGTGGCTCCAGGCATAATACTTCTGGGCATGAGGAGATCAAGGTTCTTTTAGAGACTTTACATAATGAACCAATGCAATTTTCACTGGCATCAAATAGTGGCATATTTACAATTGACCTCAGTTGAGGAGGTTCTTCAGGTTCATGAGTTTGGGTTGCTGGATGAATTCAGTTTGCTGATCAATCTGCAACCCAGAATAATGACGGTGGTTCCACATGAAAATTTAGTCAGTTTAACAGAAGATCAGTAGGATTAGGTGATGTCTTTATCTGAAAAATATAAGGAGATTTTTGCTGTTGACAACCACAATTTAGTGTACTCTAAGGGGGCGGTTCATTGCTTGAACACTGGGGATCATCCCCCATCAGGTTTCAGCCGAATCCACCAATTGAGGGCAGCTAAGGAAGTAATAATTGAAATTGTGAAGCTGCTGGAGCAAGGGATGCTAAAACTATCAAAAAGTCGTGGGCTTCGCCAATCTTATTGTAAAAAAGAAGGATGTCACCAACTGGGTAGTAAGAGACTATTGAAAGCTTAACAGCATCACCAAGAAGGACTTGCATCACTTGCCATGGATCAATGATGTGCTGGATCAGCTAGGTGGAGCCAGTTACTTCTCGGCAATGGACTTGATATCAGGCTACTGGCTTATTGAGTTGCCTGCAGCAGAACAGAAGAAATGCACCATTATCACGTCCAAGGGGCTTTTCCAACTTACCCATATGCCACAAGGGCTGTGTAATGCCCCAACTACATTCCAATGGGCCATGAATACTATTCTCAGCGACCTGAAGCTGTCATGCATCTTCATATACCTTGACAACATCAATATATTCTACTGCACGTTTTCCAAGCACCTTACCCATCTGGAGGAGGTATTCCGCCGATTGGCTGAGGCCAACATCAAATCAAGCCCCAGAAATGCCACCTTTTCAAGGATCAACTGGAGTATCTTGGGTTTGTAGTAGATGCAACAGGGCTGAAACCTCAACCCACCAAAGTGGAGGCTATCCAAAGATGAAAACGCCCACCAGTAAGCGTGACATTCAGGTATTTTTGGGGATGGTCAGTTACTACCAGCGCTTCATCCTCAACTTTAGCTGTATTGGAGGTCCACTGTTTGAGTTACTAAATAAGGATGCTGCATTCAAATGGATGGAACGGCAACAATGCTCCTTTGAAACACTTTAGATGGCGTTGATCAGTGCACTGGTGTTACGCTATCCTAATTTTGATAAAGAATTCATTTTTCAGACAGATGCATCCCTTTCCGCTGTGGGGCGGTCTTATCTTAAAAAGACAATAATGGGGTGGAGTACCTCATTGCATACTGCAGTCAGAGCCTGAATTGTCATGTATGTAACTATACCATAACTGAGTGGGAGTGCTTAGTGATGATTTATACATATAAGCAATTTATAGTATATTTGCATGGAGTGAAGCTTAAAGTCATAATGGAACATGCTTTGTTACTCTGGTTGAGGAACCTCAAGGAGCCTGAAGGGCGTCTAGCCCAGTGGGCCCTCAAACTGCAGGCTTTTGATTTTGAGACCCTTCAACAACTGGGAGCAAAACACCAGAACGCTGATTGCTTGTCGAGACTATCAACAATTGCAGTTATGGCAGATCTGAGTGATAACATGTATGACAAGATGTTTAGCGGAGAGTATGATAATGAGTTGCGGCAAGTCATCAAGGCGTTGAATGAAATGCAAGTCAGTACATTCCAGCAGAATGGTGAGTTTTACAAGTGGTTTGGCAATTTAACAATGAATTTCCCACAACCCTCAGCATAGCCTAACATTATCATGAGCGCACATAGAGCAGTCAGAAATGGTGGCGTGCGCAAGACATTGGAATTATTGTGACCTCACTATTATTGGGAAATAATGAACTTTGATGTACTGGAAATGAATCCTGATGCCATCAGTGCCAAGTGGAAAAGCCGTTCCACCAGAAAACCTCATACCAGTTAGTGAAACCGAATTTTGCTTGGCATACAGTCTCCCTTGATGTCATTGGCCCTCTGCCAATGGGTGCTAACTGGTCAGAATACATCCTGGTGGCGATTGACCATTTGACCAGGTGGGTTGAGGCGCAGCTGATATGGGACTTGGGGGCAGTCACAGTGGCCAAGTTTATAATGGAATGTATAATCCAACGTCATGGTTGCCCTCAATTCCTTCTTACCAATAATGAAACTAATTTCATTTCCCACATCCATTCAAAGCTTAATGAGCTAATGGCTATCCATGGGGTTTTAACAACCCCATACAACCCCAAGTCCAATGGAATAGTAATGCAGTTTAATGAGACTTTAGTGAACATACTCCATAAATTAGTAGCAGATTGACCTTCATATTTGAAGTTCCCTTTTGTCCACCACCATTTTCGCCTATAATATCAGAAATCATTCCACCACAGGGATGAGTCTCTTAAAATTACTATATGGACGACATCCTTCCCTTCCAGCGCTGCTATACTCCTGTATATAAGATACTGGCGGAATAGAATTACAACGTTATCAGACGATGCTTACTCATACATTAATCAAATTGCAAACCAAAGTGTACTCAGTCAGCTTAGCAAGATGATAAAGAATCAGACTGCCGATCATGTATGGGTGAGCGGGCTAACCCAGTTCAAAAATGAGGACATGATTCTATTCCATGATCAACACAGGTTTTGGTGGAAGCATAAGTTGGCTAGTATCTGGATTGCTGTTTGGAGTTATTGAGAAGACAGGAGTTGATGCTTATACTATCAAGGACCCCACGATTGAATGGATCATAAAATGCATGCTGCAAAGTTCCTACGGGCATATAAGCAATATGAGCCTTATCATTAAGTCAAGGGGGATGGGTGATGTTGTGATTCTGATATAAATGGATGATAAGCACTTTGTTATGATGGAATGGGTAGAATCTGCCAAGTCTGATTATGAGTACGATTATTTGAGCACCTTGGGATGAGGTGATATTAGGTTGAAAAGTAATAATGGGCACCTCCAATATAGGTGATAAGGTAATGTTGACAAATTTCAAATAATGAAATGTTGGCATATGATGGATGTTAAGTGGATCGCCTCAAATAAGGCGATCATGAATTTAATATTTGATGGACTCTGACAGAACCAATGAGATACTGCGAAATAAATTACTAAGCTGAGGAAATGGTATCATCTGAAGCTGCTGAGATATAAGCAAGATTAGAAAATTAAAGAAAGGAGGTTGTTAGTAAGAAGAGAGTGAGCAGACCAGGAAGGATCATCTGAAAGTATTAGATTAAATAAAGAATTGTCATCAGGGCGATTGCTCCATATTTATTGAAAGTTTTGCATTGTTTTGAGGATAATGATCTTCATATCATTGGTCCTATTGCTCAGTGGTCTTGCCATGTGCAACCCCTCGGCATATCTTGGCTATATTGCCAAATCTATAACAGGTGGCAACGCAGCCTTCCTCCCATATAGCAATTCAAATGGCGTTTTTCCTGTCGCTGTATGATGACTTATGTTGTATGAAAATGTCACCAAACTAAGGTACATTACCCGTGCAGTAGTTCTTCCTGCAACTAGCTTCCTCAGCATTGTGGACATCATTCTATTGACCCGTTCTACCATTCTATTCATATCCAGATGGTCCAATATAAACATGACTCCTTTGATCCCCATTATTCATTCAATCACAGGATCACACATGTAATGAATGGAAATCATCTGAAAGGATGAATTTCTGAATGTTACATTCTGATTGGTTTGTTCAGTTAATTCAAACTGAACCAATCGGAATTGTTGGGTATGGTAGAGTGGGTGGTCAGACTCAGAGGGCTGGGCTGAGCCGCTCTGACCATTCCTTAAGCTCGGCAGGCTTAAGGAATGAATTGGAGAGGCTCCTCGGAAGCAACATTATAAAAGTTGAACCTGACCTTCTCGAATTCCAAGTTGGAATTCTAAGTCTTGGCCTTGGTCCCCCCCGGTTCAGTCTTTTATTATTTTTAAAATAAAAATAAAGTTCTTTTGAGGTGTTGCGCCTCGCTTACCTGATATTTTCGGGTTTGGGTTTGTGATAGGGGACCTTGTATTAGTGACAGTCCGGCCTCATCACTCCGTTTGCCGCTGTGTGGGCATTTCTGAGATTTGATGAGAAAAGGTTCGCCTCGCCTGTGCCTAAGTCTGTTTGGTTAGGTTGCCCGCCTGGAATGCCGCCGCGTGGGCATTTCCAGGATGAAATGGACAGGGTCTGGGATCCCCACCTGTGACATTATTCCAACTTCATTTTGCTTCTGGTTGGAGGTGGTCCTGTCCCTCAGAGGGTTTCCATTTTGTCCCGGCTGTTGAGTAAACTGGTGCTGGACCAACCCAGAGACTGATGGCCAGCCCTGCGACATCAGTGAAATTTGAGGGTCTGCTGAATTTCAGGTTCCCGCTGATTCCAGTGGCCGTGTCTGAGGGCACCTGTTCCCAGCAGGTTCCCTCAACCCTGGAAAGTCCCAAAAGGGAGGATATTCACCCCGGCACCAGCGCCATGGGGTCAACCCCACTGCCAGCAGGACTGAGGAAAGCGCCTTCCCGGTCAGGATGGGAAGGCCATTCTCAGGCCTGACAGCGCAAAGGGGATGGCCCATGGCCAGCGCTGTTTGCACCTTCTGAGGCTGCCATTGGGAAAGCGCCTTCCCAGTTGGGATGGGAAGGCCATTCCTAGTGGTAGCCTCTGGGAGGTGGTGATTTGGCCAGGTGTTGGGCATGAATGTTCTTACCTGTTGGGGCTTACTCCAACAGCCCAGTTTCCAGTTTCCGTTCCCCCCATTTCCCCTTGAGAGGATTCTTCTTGGGGCTCGAGGTGACTCGCCCTGGGAAGACCTCTTGCCGACGATTTCCTCCTGAAATGGCAGCTCTCTGCCCCCAGAGGGCCGTTTTAGCAGGGGGTGATGTAACAAATGGAAATCATCCGAAAGGATGAATTTCTGAACGTTACATTCTGATTGGTTTGTTTGGTTAATTCAAACCAAACCAATCAGAATTGTTGGAGTATGGTAGAGTGGGTGGTCAGGCTCAGAGGGCTGGGCTGAGCCGCTCTGACCATTCCTTAAGCTCAGCAGGCTTAAGGAATGAATTGGAGAGGCTCCTCGGAAGTGACTTTATAAAAGTCAAACCTGACCTTCTCAAATCCCAAGTTGGAATTCTAAGTCTTGGCCTTGGTCCCCCCAGTTCAGTCTTTTATTATTTTTAAAATAAAAATAAAGTTCTTTTGAGGTGTCGCGCCTTGCTTACCTGATATTTTCAGGTTTGGGTTTGTGATAGGGGACCTTGTATTAGTGACAGTCCGGCCTCATCACTCCATTTGCCACCGTGTGGGCATTTCTGAGATTTGATGAGAAAAGGTTCGCCTCGCCTGTGCCTAAGTCTGTTTGGTTAGGTTGCCCGCCTGGAATGCCGCCGCGTGGGCATTTCCAGGATGAAACGGACAGGGTCTGGGATCCCCGCCCATGACAACACAAGACATGAAATTCGTTCCATTATCACTTAACAAGACCTGCAGGCATCCATGTCATATACTATTTGATCTAGAAAAACCTTGTGGTGCTTGTAGCATCTACCTTTGCCAGGGCCTTTGTCTTAACCAATTGCATCAGTGGTCAATTGCAACTATGATGTATTTACTCCCCTGGTACTCATGGTTAATGGTCCCATCACATCAATGGACACTATATGCCAAGAAAATCCAGGGTGGACCAGTCAGTATCCAGTCATGTTCTTTTGGGGCTTGTTCAACTGGCACTCCACACAACAAGCCAGATAATCTGCTACATTGTAGTTGATGGACTCCCAGTAAATAGTAATAATGAATATGATCTGTCATCTTCCTTGGGCCTCCACACCCAATAACCTTATAGGCAGCTTGAACAATAGCTGCTTGTTCCAACAGCTTTGTAAATAGTAATCATTTCCCATTAATCATCTTGAAAACTAGTCCATCGTTAGTATCAGTGTTTTCCATCGTTTTTTGAAGCGCACCTTGGATTTCTTGGGGCTCGTTCCCAAATTTTTCTTCAACCATTCTCTGGAATAGCTCATCTGTTTGCTGGTATACTACTTGAACCATAGGTATCCTTAATAAACCATCCAAATTCTGATGAGAAGCTCTAACTCAGTGGATGATATCATAATTGTAAGCCTGTAGCTAAAATGCCCATCAGGCCAGTCATCCTTCCAGTTCTCTTAAATCATGTAGCCAATGCAACAAGGAGTGGTTTATTACCACTTTGAAGTGCATTCCATGAATATACACCCAAAAATGTTTACAGGTGTAAATGACCGCAAGGCATTCCTGCTCAGTCATGATGTAAATCCTCTCAGCTGATGAGAGTGTGTAGATCAGACACGCTACCATCCTGGTTATCCCCAAGTTTATCCACTTGGATCATGATGGTGCCAATTATCATTAAAGCATTGGTCTATTAATAAATTCTTGATCAAAATTCAGATATTTCAAAATGGAGAATCTATTAAATATCAGCGTAATTCATTGAAAGAACTCTGGGCCTCTTCAATCCAAACGAATCCTTTTTTTGATCCTTCAACAAATGGAAGAGAGGCTCAGCAATTCTTGAAGAATCCTTAAAGAATCTTCAATAGTATTGACCATTCCAAGGAACACTTGGAAAACTCTGAAACACTTCAGTACAGCCATTTGCTCTATGGCTTCAATTTTCTGGGCTTGCGACTGCAGTCCATTAGAGTTGATTATATATCCCAGATATTCCAACTTTTTCTTAGAGAAGTTGCACTTCCTTGGCTTGATCTTCATGTTAGCCATGGACGGTCTCTTAAACTTCTTCCAAGTGGTGTAAATGGTCAGTGAATGTCCTACTGAACACATTTATATCATCCAAGTACACCAGGACGCATGAAAACTTCAGGTATTTCAATATGGCACCCATGGCCCTCTGGAACCTCGCAGGTACATTGTATAAACCCTGGGGCATCCTCATCAGTTGATACAGCCCCTGCGCGGTGATAATCGCACATTTATCTTGGTCTTCCATTAGCAAATCAATTTGCCAATATCCAGATATTAGATCTATTATGGTGAAATACTTCACTTCTCCCAATTGATCTAATGCATCATTGATTCGTGGTAGTGGATATAAATCCTTCTTCACATTCTTATTCAGCTTACAATAATTAATCACCACCAGATTAGAGCCGTCCTTCCTCTTCACAATAAGGTTAGGGCTCACCCAGGGACTCAACGACGGAACTAGAAGCCCATGCTTCACTAGTTTACTGATTTCTTCCTCCGCTACTGCTTCAGCTGCCCTCAACCATTGAATCAATCTCCCTTATTGGCAAATTTCTTCAATGTTGACTTTGTGGATGACATTCCTCGCACATCCCAGATTACGGTCATTCTGTGTAAATGCTTACTGATACTTGTCATTTAGCTTAGGCACCTCCTCCTGCTGTATGTCCATCAGATCAGCGAAATGTCTCAATTGACCAAAGAATTGATAATTTTGGTCACCCTGCCAGTAATCCCATTTCATTGAGGGTCCCAAAATCGTGGAATTTCCTCAATTCAGATGTTGAGATTAGATGAATTAAATAGATAATACTATTCTTCTCAATCCTCATCATTTTTTTCACTTAAATTTTCCAGGATAACTCGAATTTCTCCATGGCCCAGCATTATTATTTCAGGAGCCACCCAAAGCTCTACTCTGAACTTCTTCTGGAGGCTTCAACTTCTCCATACAGCAGCTCAGGTAATTCAATATCAGCTCCATGTCAACTTTTATCTGTGATCCTGGCGGTATGGTTCTCAAACTCTTAATCCTCAATGAATTTCCCAATTTTCCAAGATTTCTGTTAGCATTTCTTGTTACTTCCACCCAACTAATTGGTGTCAAATCAGGACAATGCTACCATTGTAGATCAAATTGATGAAGTTAACTCTCTAGTCAGTGGAGCTTCCCCCATATTTATGATAAACCAATGGTAACGTCTGTCCTAATATGGTCAACATATTATCCTCAAAGTTACATTTTAAATCCGTATTTTGTAGAAACTCTGTCCAAATTAAAATATTATAATTTTGGTTGGTCAAAACTATTGCTAGGGCTTATACCACTAAGGATCCAAATTGAAGTGGTAGAGCACTAAACGCTCCACAGGAGATGGTGGTATTCAGCCCAGATGTCACATATTCTTTCTTGCTTTCTAAATCAGGCGAGATCCTCAACTTCTTTACCAGCTTAGTCAAGGCAATGTTGATGGTCGCTCCACTGTGAACTATCGCCTGCACCTATACTCGATTAATCAGTATATCTATATACATACACTCAGAGTATTGTAAAATTGTATTTACTGAGTGTATAGTGTCATTATTTTCCAAATTGAGCATGTTAATTATCTTTACCAAAAGATCAGTAACAATTCCTTGATTACACTAGGGGATAGAAAGGTTTGCCGCATTTAATTTGATTTCAGTCAATTATTCTGGATTCTTCATGACTTGAATCTTGTCCACCAGTTGTCGCACATATGGATGAGCAACTTCCTTATTTATTCATGGTCAATCCCCTATGCTCTGGATCTGGTTAGTGCATTTACATCTAAATTGACCGCTTGATATTGTTGATTTCACGCATCATCATTTATGAACAGATTACTAATGTCAATTTCTTCATGTAATATATTAAGGGGAACAGGGTTTTCTGCTGCTCAGAGACTGTTCCCTGTCTAGGACGTGGGCCTTTTTCCAAACTCCTGTGCAGGTTTAGATTCTTTTGCATGGGCTACATTGATTTTTACCTTTGCCTTCATGCAGTGAAAGGCAAAGTGTCCTTTTCATTTACACTGCTAACAGAGTTTTTCTTTCTTATTGATCTGTTTGAAATCTTTGGGCTTATTTTCTGGCATGATTCAAGTATTGAACTCCTTAGTGCCCTTGGTTCCCTTCATAGGATTTGAAATTCATAATAGATTTAGTTTATAAACTTCTATTCAAAACATCAAAGGTAGCTCCTAATATTTTCAAATGATCCACCATCTGCGAGGTGGTAATCTTTGTTGTGAACATGGAAGACATTATTTGATGTAAATTGCAATAGAGTCAAAGGGACGTTTATAGCACAATCCGTGTGTCAAAATCATCCAGCACTTTTGCTACAACCAAAATCTGCAATTCTTGGTAGAAATGATTGGTAAAACTCGCTAAGGATTCATCCTTCCAAAATTGAATTTCTATGAATCCTTGCTTGCACTTTGACATGCGCGTGGGACACCCAAATTCTTTCATAATGGCCATCTTGGCCTCTGAGTACAACCAGCTGTCCCCCTCTAGATGGGTAACATTAGCTCTAACAATTAGTATCTAAGCAATTCATCACTGTAGAGCCTTTTGACAAAGTGTAAATGAACATTATCATATCAAATAATCGGAAAAACGCAGGGGCACTATCCCAATGGAAAGTAGGAAGTTAAAGCATTGCTTAAAATTCTCCGAGTTTCTCTAGTGACCACTCTTGGTTCAGCTACTTGACTAACTTGAGCGTAATTTTGGAAGTCATCTCTTTCAGGAAGTTGATATGACTGGATGATATGCTACCCATAAGGTGGATTGGAGGGGAATTAAAATGAGTCTCAAGATTTACTGAAAAGAGTATATGAATTATAATTGATCAAAATGACAACCATTTGGCATATTGAGGGAATTAATCTGAAATTCAATAGGAATGAGAGCTTCTAGAAAAGGAAAGAAGAATAGAAAAACTACTAAGCCAAGGATGCATCCAGCTTGGGAAACTGAGATATAAAGAGTAACATGGAGGATTGAAAAAGAGGTCTTTTTCCTGGTGATAAGTGATTGCAGATAATTCTGCAATTTAAGTTAAATAAAGGTCGAAATAAGGGGTGATAGCTCTATATATAGTTTATCAAGTTTTATTAGGAAGTCGGCGATCCTCATATTGTCTGATCTGGTTGCTCAGTGGCTAATACCCTCTACAAACTGACTTAGTGGAATCGAGCCTAGATGCCAAGAATTAATAGTGGTGCTCACTACAGGGGGCCACTGGTCAACTGTAGTAATTCAACAATAGGATGTGATGATAAGCCCTCATTCATTCCAACATAATTTAATTGGGCTCCATGCGCAGTATGCTGAAGAAGCATGAGAGGCACCAAACAATGAACCAACATTATTTACTGTGACCAAACCAGGAAGTTATGAAGTTATGATCAATTTGTAATTAGAGAATTTCCCTGAGCTGACGACCAACCAACAAGGACGCTCCACAAATGTGACTCCTCAGCAGTTGTGGAATATCATGGAGTGGCTGTTGTGCAGATATCGCCTATATGAAGATGAGGCTGGGGAAAACGCTCTGAGTTTATTCTATAACCAACGAGACCAAGAAAATTGGTACACCCTGTACATGTCTTATTTGGATGTGACTACAATGGGGTTGGATCGCCACCTTGGTATCCACGGGATCAAGGAATATCTAGTAACTTATGTGCAACTGTTGATTCGCCAGCTACTGCATGTGATGGCTCACCACAATATAGAAATTGGAGATGTATTACAGTTTGCTCAAGCACAACAAAATGATACTCGCCTCCTGCTTGACCGCCTTGATCATTCATTTTCAGAAGTACAAGGGGCACTGGCACAAATGGACCATCGCGTGAGGGATGTCCGCCATTGATTGGACCTTTTGATACCACAGTTAAATTTAGAACTACCTCAAGTAATAAGAGAACTGCTGAATCAGCATGGCCTATCAGCAGAGTGGATTCAGGACATAACAACGTTGGAAAATAATACTGAGTGCTTCATATTGGAGCTAGCTGAACGGGCAGAAGCTCTCAAAGCCATAATTGCCCAGCTTAGGGAAAAATGACACTGATGGAATGGAAAGTGGCTGACCAAGTCAGCTCTTTGTCAGCTGAATTAACCCAACTTAAAATCAAATGGAGTACCCGGCGAATGGCAAATAACGCGCTTATCCTTTGGTCAACATCTCCCAAATTTCTCCAGCTTATTTGTCAGGTTACAAAACTGGAAGTTGTTAGTCAGGCTGAGCGCCAACGAGCCTTCCCTCTTCTGATTGGTGAAACAAGAGAGTATGTGGAAATGCAAGGGCGTCTTAATACCCTTTGACAGGCCAATGAGAAATTGGTATGGGAGCAAGCCTCCCTTATTAACCAAACAAATGATGCCAATCAATAAGCGGATAACACTAGCTGGCAGAAAACCCGCCTGAAAAACATAATCAAAGATGTCCTCTCGCAATTACAAGCCATGGAACAGAAACTGAACGTTGAGAGGGAATTCTGCCAGGAGGTGCAACATCATTTTGAAACGCTGCAACAGGAATTTCAGGATGGACGGTGTAAATGTTATTTGGATAAAGTGGAGCAGTTGATCAACAAACATTTCATGGGGCATGCTGGAGCCGGGGGAAGTGGGGCAGTTTTTGGCGATTTGGGGGGAGAATGTTATGGATCAGCAAATGAATATCCCTCAGGTGGTACGATGGACCCCCCGCATGACACCACTTCTTCCAAGTCCTTTTTGACGGATTCAGGTTCATCCGTCCAGCTGTATGATAACGCACAAAGGGATAATTTCCATAGTCGCTCCAAAACCAATTCACCTGCTCCCTGCAGCAGGAACCTGGAGCAAAGTGAAGTAATTTGGATCAAAAAATACCTCCTATCAGTCATGATGGGAATCTACATGGCTACTTTAAGCGTTTTGAATTCGCTGTGGAAGGGGCTACTGATTGACAGAAAGCGAAACTGTTGCTGTCCGCTTTAGATGTGAAAAGTGCTGATCAAGTTACCTGCTATCTTCCAAATAGCTCTTTATCCTATGAAGAAGTTAAAGTGATTGTTCTCCAGCTGTTTGGGGGTGCTACCAAGATGGCCCAACAGAAAGCCGACTTTATGACTATACAGTTTCATCAAAATGAGACCCTTTTAGAATTTTCTGAGCATTTTTTAGTAGAAGCACATGTCCTACTTGGAGCTAACATTTTATCCACTGAGGATGTTAGTATAGTGATGACAGCGGCTGTCAAACCACATCAGGAACTATATAATACTATGTCTCATGCTTTGGATGAAGATGCCAGACCTATTGGAATCATGAACACCCTATGTCAACTCTCCGCCACAACCAGCGCCCACAACGTAGCCCAAAAAATATCTGCTGTCTCTGCTCCAATCTCTTCAGAATATAGGCCGCAGTGACTGGGCTATCAGCCGCTGGAACATATTAATCCCTCATACAAGTCAGTGACCCTTTTCGGCCCATGTATGCTTCGCCAGTTCATCCACGACCTTAGAACCATACTGGCAACTTCTGACCTGGTCCTTCTGCCACAAGCTATATATGTGAACCTTTTATGAACACTTGCTTCCAGTGAGGACGAAGAGGGCATTATGTGGGCAATTGCCCTAGCAAACCATAAATATATGCAATGCCAACTGAGAAAATCGAGCAGGGAAAAGCTCAAGCGGAGTAGAGATGAATGATCTACCTCCGCTGAGTCCAATTCACTTGTCCCTAACAATTCCCAAATATCTTTTCAGGTAGAAATCGAACCTCAACTGGATGATTTGTTATACCAGCAGCTTTTATTGGATACCCCTGCTTCCACATCTGAGAGTAAAAGTTCACCCCATAGCCCCAAGTTCCGCCAAGATGCACAGAAGCCATATGCGTGGCAGATACTGGATCAGAATGGCACCAGCAACATGGATTCCTCGACAAACGTCACCTCTTTAGTAGGGGTTAATGTAGCCATTCTGGTGGAGAAAATCACTAGTGAGTATCCTCAGGTTGGCAAGGGCATTTCCTCCTTTTTTAGTAAAACAAAGCCCTTGAACGTACAAGTAATAAACACTTATGGTTCTTACTCAGAATGTACTTACTGTGACATTTTCATTCAAAACACAAAAATCCGCGCTATCATAGACATGGGAGCACCTGTGAACATAGTCTCCACCTAGTTGGTGGCTAAACTTATGTTGAAACCAGATGTGGACCATCAAGTAGTATATAGGACCGCGGGAACGCATAGCACTGTGTCTGAAGGAGCATATGATGCATTGCTGTTACGATTTGGGTCAGTCCAGGTGTCCGCTCTGGCAGTGGTTTTGCCAAATAACAACTACAATATGTTAATCATCGCGGCTTTTATGAGGAAATTTGGTGTTGTGATAAATATGGTAGAGGAAACTCTTACTATTTTAGGCCAACAGATTCCCATATATTTTTCCTCTTGTGAAATCCTAATGGATCCAGTCCGCTCTAGTCAAATCAATCTAGCATACAGCGACGGATTAATTCCTGTTCATTATTGATGACTGATTTGGTGGACCAGGACCCTCCCCAACCAAATATATGAGTACAAAGAAATCCCGCTTTGGGCAACGAGCGCTTTGAGCCTACCATCTGGACACCAGTGCATAGTAGGGACTGGGCTTGAAATTGATGTCCCTAAAGGGATTTATGAAGAAATTATGCGCCTCACCAGCACTCGTGGCTTGAAAAACATGTGGCTCCAGGGTCTCTGATACTTGGGAATGGGGAGGTGAAAGTGCTGCTAGTGAACTTACAGAAGAAGGCAATAACGATCCAGAGGCACCAAGTGGTGGCTTACCTACACTTAGTCCCTATAGAGGAAGTTCATTGTATTCATTATTTTGGCTCATAAGAGGATCTCGGACTACCAGCAAGCTCATTGTTCAGCAAACTGACCATGGTTCCACGAGAAGCGCTCATAAGATTATTGGTGAAACAGCAAGTTAAGGCTATAGCATTATTCAAAAAGTATTGGGATATTTTCACACATGATAATCATGATTTAGGGGCATGTCATGGTTGGATGACATTATAGTAGGAACTGATGTCAGAGATAGGGCTGGGTGACAGGAGGCCCAGAAGGTGAAACTTCAGGCTCTTCCTGACCTGAAACACACCTTAGATCAACGCTGGATGCAAGCCAAGCATGCCCAGGTTGATACTAATGGGGTGCAAAACGCCCAGCCTCTTGTCTCAGCCCAGGCACTGAAATGAAAGACTTATGTTTTAAACAAAGATGGTTTAATTTGCTTGGTTGGAGAGCAAGGGTTCGAGTCCCGCTCCAGCTATGAAAGTTTAAGCTCAGGTAAAATATGGCTTCAATTGATTATTCGAGTGAAGGCACTTTCAGTGTTTTTATGAAAACAGATGGAAGCATCTGTTTATTGGAGCGTCAAGGCTTGGGTGCACTTCCGCAGAACCTGAATTTCCCTGGCCCATTTCAAATATGTTTTTGTGACCAACATTCCTTGTTGGTTGACTTTCTTTAATAAATTTCCACATTATTTTACATTTTTTTACAATGGTTTCTTGGGCGAACATGGTGGTGAACCTCTTCAGGGAGGTCTCCAACTCTGTGGGCCACTACCTATTATCACCATTTACATGCATCCCAGGTGCTTTCTTGGGCCGTTCAGGTCCCCTCCAGACTAATACACCCAAGACTACTCACGCCAAGATACCCTCAAATATGGACTCCCCGTTGGTGTCTACTCAAGTGGGGAGTTTTCTTACTTACCTGTTCTCATATATGGTGTTTTACACCCTCGCCTGGGTTACCTTCTGCTCGAGCACCATTCTAGGTGCCCCATTTCCCATTTTCTTAATGGCTAGTTCCCTAGCAATGTGGGTTCATGTCCCACATCACCTTGCTGGGAACAAGAGAGTTACAGACACTCTCTTGACATTAGTTGACCAACCATTTTATATGAGCATAAAAAATATCCATGTGGGACTTTCAATATTAGTAAATTGGGTGTTGGCCATTTATCACTGCCATGATGGTGCTCACCACAGTTTTCTCATTAGGTTTTGTATCAATACATCATGGAGTTATTTTTGCAACTACTAGTTGGGAAGTGTCCACCCTTCCTGCTCGCACCTGGTGGTCTCAGACTTTTCATGATCATCTTGTCAAAACTCTTTTGGATAGTTTCCCCGCCCCAACCCAGAAGGGGCTAGGTAATTTGGCTGCCATTGGATCAAAACATATAAATATGGGAACCAAAAAGTCGCGCGCACTTCTTAAAATGAGGGAATCTTATCCTTCTAATCCTTTGACTCCTTCTAAATTTGGAACTGTACAGGGGTCTAGCCCTGAGAAGGAAGTAAAGGTTTCAGACGATTCCACCACGATGATTTCACTCATGGTCATCCCTATAAATATTGCATCCTTGACTAGTAATCTTTCCTTGAATTGTGAGATGCTCTCACTGATTTCCTCCCCAGCTTGGCGAAAATTGGGAACATCAGAGGGTCCGAACCCAAATTTAACAAAAAAAGTCTTTCTGTTATCATTTTTCTCCTTAACACATTTCTGAGGTGCATGCTGAGGCATAGATTCAGGGCTTGGGGTGATGGCCCTAGATAGCGATGCACACTGAACCCTTGGAATAAGTGTGGGTTTGTTAGAACCAGAAAACGCATTTTATAATAAAAGCAAAATATCACAAAATGAGCCGTTTATATTTTCATGTGGTCTGGATGAGGATTCTATTTCTGTATATCAGATCACTCCTGAGAACCCTCGTTTGACCCCTACCATGATTAGGGGTTCTCAGGTAGTGGAAAAAGAACTACGTTCTAAATATAAAGATGTATATGCACCCCATCTAGTACTAAAAAAAGATGTATATGCACCTGAAGAAGGTGTGGTGGGATATGTGGCCTCAGTAGTAAGAGTGGCCCACTATCCCTCCCCCTTCTATGATTCCAAAACATACCCTGATGGCTTGTTGAGACTGGAGGAAGAATTTTTGGGTGAAGTGATGGCATTTTCTGCATTGGATAAATCCCATTTTGGATACTTCTTGTTGACTGCTACTCTTACTTCCTCTTATGGAAAGTTCAGCAAAACTATTTTGGTGGATACCGGTGCCTCAAATAATTTTATTGACCAAAACATAGCTGACTACCTTGAGTTGAGTTACTCACCCGGTGGTATGGTTATAGGTGGGGCTTCTCAAGGTATCCCCACACTGAACATCAGAGAGTCAGTCAATTTTCAGGTAGGCTCTTATCTATTGTCTGATCAGTTTCAAGCTATCAGAAACCTTTTGATTCCCATCATTTTGGGTGTTGAGTGGTGGCGGAAGTTTTTCATCAAACTAATTTGAAATAAAACACTTTATCCTTTTCATTGACAAACAGTCACCAGTTGATTGTTCCTTTGTCTGAGGTTAACGTCCAAGGCAAATTACCCCATTGGCCCAATTTTCCCAGTCCATATCTTGCCCCTTTGCTGAAGCCCACTGTGGAACTTTCCTTACCTTCTTGTTTGGAGGAGTTGGCATCTTCTTTTGATGCAGCTTCAGCTAGTACGCTACCAGAACATTATGAGTTTAGTTGTGAATTTAAACTTACTGTGGATCTGGTGCGTATTTTTCCCCCATATACCCATTGACTGTCCAGGAGGAAGAGGTTTTAGATGTATGGGTTAAGGAGGAGTTGGCCAAAGGTGCCATCTTTCAGCGTACCTCCCTGTTTGCTCCCCACTTCTCTTTGTGGAGAAGGCTGATAGAACTTTACGGTCATGTGTCAATTATGGAAACTTAAACACTGTGACTGTAACTGACCTCCATCCCATCCCTTTGGATTCCCAGATTGCACGCTATGTGGAGAAGGCGAAGGTCTTCTCCAAGCTGGGCTGCCTCAATGCGTTCAATCAAATCCGGATAAAGAAGGGACAGGAATGGTTAACTGCATTATGCACCAGAAAAGGAATTTTCCAGTTCCAGGTCATGCCCTTTGGGCTTAAGAATGCCCTTCCATCTTTCAACGCCGCATTGATGCTATGTTGGGAGACTTGTTGGTGGTATGTGCAGTTGCCTACATGGATGACATTCTGGTGTTTTCCCCTGATCAGGAGTCACATGCAGTACACCTTTGACAAGTAGTGGAGATTGAGGGCCGCTTGCCTTACCCTCAAGATTAGTAAATTCGAATTCTTCAAGTCCCAGGTTACTTTTCTGGGCAACGTCATTTTTGACCAGGGCCATATGATAACTCCAGACAAGGAGAAGGCTATTCGTGAGTGGCCCACCCCCACCTCAGTCAAGGAATTGAGGAGCTTTTTGGGGACGTGTACGTTCCTCAAGAAGTTCACACCCAGTCTCTCCGAGGTGGCAGCCCCCTTATATAAGGCCAGTGGTGCCAAGGTGCTTCAGTGGTCCCCCATTTTGGAGGATGCTTTTCAAGCGGTGAAGTGCACCTTGTTATCCACATCCATCCTTCGCCATGTTGACCCTGAAAAAGAGTTCATTGTGTCCTCAGATGCTTCCAACTTTGCCATTGTGGCTGCCCTGTTACAGGTGGGTGAAGATGGGTCCGATCATCCAGTGGGATATTTTCTAGGAAATGTCTCTGCATAAGTTAAATTATGCTGTATATGACAAGGAGTTATTAGCAGTGGTGGAGGCGCTGATTTACTAGCGTCTCCACTTACATGGCTCTTCCCAACCATTCTGGGTACGCACAGACCACCAAGCCCTGTTGTACTACTGAGCTCCACATGTTCTAAAACCACGTCAGACCTGTTGACATAAGACCCTTGCCCTATTTACATTTTCCTTTGAGTTCACCAAGGGCAAGGAGAATGGTTTGGCGGATGCTTTGAGCCGCAACCCTGTTTTTGGCTCCCAATCCAAAGGAGGTAGAGATTCACAACACCCAGTTGATGATTCCACCAAGTATGATTCTGCCTCAACTTCCTAAGTCCATGATACATACGCCAGCGCTCATGCCTTTGAAAATTCAGCAGAATATAGCATGTTTAGGAAGATAGTTCTTTCTCAGCCATTATCAGCCAAATATGCTGTTGTTCTCACTAAGAGCGCCCTGAATCATGAGGACTTATCCAGGGGTTATCACATTAAGGATGAGATGGTATGGTTTCAGGGGCGCCTATGGGTTCCTGCTGGACCACTGCGCCTGTAGATCATCCAGGACCATCATGACGGAATCACCGTTGGTCATCCTGGAAAAGCAAAGACCTTAGAGTTGATACAATGCACTTACAATTGGAAGGGCTTGCCTGTTCAGGTAGGGCGGTACTGTAAATAGTGACTGATCTGCAATCAAATGAAACCCAATAGGAAACCTTTAGCAGGGTTGCTGGTACCAGTCCATAAGGCTGAAGGGCCCTGGACTTCCCTTTCAGTGGATTTCATTGTGGAGTTACCCGTTTCAGATGGGTATGATGCAATCATGGTGGTGGTGGACCGCTTTACAAAGTTCGCCCACTTTATTCCTTGCAAAACAACTATAACTGCCGCTGAAATGGCCAGGCTCTTCGTTGCCCATGTATTTGCGCTTCATGGGGTTCCTCAAGAAATCATTAGTGACTGGGGACCCCAGTTCACCTCCATCTTTTGGGAAGAGTTGTGTAAAACTCTTCAGATCCGCCCCTGCCGTTCAACTGCTTATCACCCCCAATCAGATGGGCAGACTGAGCGAGTATCCAGTGCTTAGAACAATTTTTGCGTTGTTACACCACTGCAGACCATTCAGATTGGGTTCCTCACCTTCCCATGGCTCAGTTAGTTACAACACTTTGCATTCATCAATCGGTTGTTCACCTTTTTTTGCTAACCACAACTTTAACCCTGCTTTTAACATGGAGCCCAGCTGTGGTTCCAAAGTGGAAGCGGTGCTGGACTTTGCTAAGACTCTCAAGAAGGTCCATCAAGGGGTGTCCACAAGTTTGGAGGTGGCTATGCTGGTTTATAAGGAGAATGATGATGGAAAGCGCCGAGTGGGTCCAGCATACAAGGAAGGGGAGCTCGTGATTCTTGATGCTCGCAACATCCCTATCAAGCATCCATGCAAAAAACTGGGTCCAAAGAGGATTGGTCCTTACCGTGTAGTTAGAAAGGTGGGACATGCCTCATACCAGTTGGATCTTCCCTCCGCGTTTTGGATCTTCTCCATCTTTCATGAAAGCAAGTTGACCCTGTTTGAGGGCCCTCCTCCTGTGACCCCTGATGCTTATCTTGTGGATGGGGCACCAGAATGGGAAGTGGAGAAAATAGTAGCCTCTCGCTGGGTTAAGCGACGCCTTGAGTACTTGGTATCTTGGAAATGGTTTGACGCAGCAGAGAACAGTTGGGTGCCAGCACGGGATTGTGTACATGCCAAAATATGATCAAATCATTTCATAATCATTTCCCTGAGGCTGCAGGATCTCAGCCTAAACCAGCCATTGCTGCTATGAAGTTGCCGCCAGCACATAAGAACCTCCTTAGCAAACGCCCCTGGAGGGGGGTGGAGCCCAAGAAGGAGAAGAGGGTAATGTCATGGTTGGATGACATTATAATAGGAACTGATGCCAGAGATAAGGCCGGGTGACAGGAGGCCCAGAAAGTGAAACTTCAGGCTCTTCCTGACCTGAAACACACCTTAGATCAACGCTGAGTGCAAGCAAAGCATGCCCAGGTTGATACTAATGGGGTTGCAAAACGCCCAGCCTCTTGTCTCAGCCCAGGCACTGAAATGAAAGACTTATGTTTTAAACAAAGATGGTTTAATTTGCTTGGTTGGAGAGCAAGGGTTCGAGTCCCGCTCCAGCTATGAAAGTTTAAGCTCAGGTAAAATCTGGCTTCAATTGACTACTCGAGTGAAGGCACTTTCAGTGTATTTTACTAAAACGGATGGAAGCGTCTGTTTATTGAGAAGTCAAGACTTGGGCGCACTTCCGCAGAACCTGAATTTCCATGGCCCACTTTAAATATGTCTTTGTGACCAACATTCCTTGTTGGTTGACTTTCTTTAATAAATTTCCCCATTATTTTATGTTTTTTTACAATGGTTCCTTGGGCGAACATGGTGGTGAACCTCTTCAGGGAGGTCTCCAACTATGTGGGCCACTACCTATTATCACCATTTACACGCATCCCAGGTGCTTTCTTGGGCCGTTCAGGTCCCCTCCAGACTGATACACCCAAGACTACTCGCGCCAAGATACCCTCGAATATGGACTCCCCATTGGTGTCTACTCAAGCGGGGAGTTTTCTTACTTACCTGTTCTCATATGTGGTGTTTTACACCCTCGCCTGGGTTACCTTCTGCTCGAGCACCATTCTAGGTGCCCCATTTCCCATTTTCTTAATGGCTAGTTCCCTAGCAATGTGGGTTCGTGTCCCACATCACCTTGCTGGGAACAAGAGAGTTACAGACACTCTCTTGACAGTGCGCTCAAAGGGTGGTACATTGGATAGATATGAGGAATCACCCTCCCTTTTGATCGCGACCTATTAGACGTTCAAAGTGGTGAAAGAGGTTGTCTCTGACGAGGTGGATAAACTTATTGTGCAAGGAATGCTAGAGCCGTCAAACAGTCCATGAGCATCACCTGTGCTCATTGTAAAGAAAAAGGATGGAATGATTCGAGTGGTTATTGACTATTGCAAACTCTATAATGTAACGAAGAGGGATTCCAACCCTATTCACGGATTGACAATGCATTATACTGATTGGGTGGGGCAAATTATTTTTTTGCCATGGATCTGATCTCGGGGTACTTGTAGATCAAATTGCTATTAGTGGAATGGGAGAAATGTGCAATCATCACCTCAAGAGGGTTGTTCCAGCTGAATCACATGCTGCAAGGGTTGTGTAAAGCCCTGGCTACATTCCAGCATGCCATGGTTACAATTTTAGGTGACTTAAAGCTGTCCTGCATGCTAGTTTACCTTGATGACATCAATGTTTTCTCGCGGATGTTTACAGAGCACTTGGCCCACTTGGAACAAGTGTTTCAGCACCTCGCTGCCACTAATATCAAAATTAAGCCTTGGAAGTGCCATTTCTTTAAAGAACAATTGGAATACCTCAGGTTAGTCATGGATTCAAATGGGCTTAAACTGCAGCCAGCTAAAGTGTAAGTGATAAGAAAGATGAAACTCACCCAGGGAATAAGCGGGACATTCAGGTGTTTCTGGGGATGGTTGGGTATTAATGACAGTCCATTCCCAATTTCAGCTGTATTGGGGCCCCACTTTTCAAGTTGCTAAAGAAAAACGATTCTTTCAATTGGATGGAACAATGCCAGAATGCTTTAAATGTGTTGCAAACCGCAGTAGCAAGCACACTAAAAAGCAATATCCCAACTTTGACAAACAGTTCATAGTACAAATGGATGCATCCCTCGCCACTATAGGGGCAGTATTATCCCAGAAGGATGATGACGGCGTGGAGCATCCTGTTACATTCTGTAGTTGAAGCTTTTATTTAACCGAGGTAAGCTGACCAGGGACAGACATTACCAAACTAAAACTAAAATAATAAAAAAATTAACGATTCAAAAAAAACGCCCAAAATGGACGGATTAATTGAATCATACCTAACAAATATCCAACCAGGTGGGTAGCGAATACTGCTATCCCTCCATGGTGGATGGGGAGGGGGTGTGTGTGTGTGTGTGTGTGTGTGTGTGTGTGTGTGTGTGTGTGTGTGTGTGTGTGTGTGTGTGTGTGTGTGTGTGTGTGTGTGTGTGTGTGTGTGTGTGTGTGTGTGATCGGTGGGCTCATCTTTGGCTGCACCCATCTCGTTCCAGAGTAGGGTGCATGTTAAGGCAGATAGTAGGGGTATGAGGGCATCGGCGGTATGGGGTTTGATATCCCTGATGACTGGAACTTCCAAATAGTTGTTAGCCATCATAATGCCAACGATGTACTTGGCCAAAGTGTCTTCAGCTTTGAGGAAAGCGTCTAAGAATTTACTAAATGTGGCAATGTTGGTCTGGGCTATTTTTGCTTTCAGATTCCGTGCTACTGTTACCACGTTCTGGATGGCTTCAGTGACATTTTTGTGCAAAATTTTCATATTGATCTTACTTTATGCAGTAAGATCTTTGGGAATAATGGGAGGTGGAATTCTCCTGCGAGTGCAGCCACAGATTTGGCGGCAGCTTTGTGGAGCAGACGGCAATCTGGTGTGGTAGCTGCTTCTACTGCAAGCTGGTGGTTGCTGTAAAACGGTTTGGCGTTAGGTTGTGGGACATATTTCTGAGGCGGGAATTTTGCATCCCATTCTGCATTACAGAGCCGCTCAACTTGCAGCGATGGTTCTTCGATGACATTACCCAATTCATCAATTTCATCCAAATACTCCCATGGGTTTTGGTTGAATTGGATTGGGGAATTGGCATATGGTTGAGGATTGGCTGGTTTTCTGGAATTTTCCTGAGATCAAACTGGGGTCCAATACTGCGCTTGATTGAAAGAATCATGCATGGCCCTAGGGCAAGGTGGATGCTGATTGGTGGCTGCAGGTGCAGCTGCAGCATCAGGCATTGGAGGAGGGGAAGGTAGGATTGTACCCCATGTTGGAGTTGGCGCGGGGAGGGCGGCGGATTGGTGGGCGTCAAGCAAACTTTCAGCGTTGGCAGAAGTTTCTGAGTATGGACATTTGCGTTTTGAGTGGTCTAACTCGAAACAGGATGTACAAATCATCCATCCGCCCTCAACGCGGGCCCAGAACGGATGGTCAGGGGAAGATGGGATGGTGGCACAAGGGGGAATTGCCAAAGAAATTTTAGTAAATTCAGGGCTGATCATGGCATATGCCTGAGGCCCAGCGAGGCGTGTGGCCCCATTTGGGACCAAAAATTGCAAGATGGGGTTGGCGCTGTAGGCTGCCAAACCTTCCATCAGCTCCTGGTGGAGCACTTCAGGGGGAGGTGGGTGGGCAAACCAGCGAACTGGACCACCAAGGTGGTGTCCGTTGGGAGCCAGTCCAAGCTGTTGGGAGGGGAACATTATCAAATATTAATGGCACCATTGCTGCAATGGCTGCATCAGCTTCACAGGGGAAGCCAAGATCAAGGTACCCCTTATAGGGGCGGAAGTCAATAAAACAGGCTGGTGTCATCACCGCCTGAGCCATTTTGATAATGGCTTGATTATTGTAGGGAAAGAATTTCCCATATTTGACCATAAGGCCAAAACACATGTTGCTTCAGGGGAGCACCAGGGGGCAGCAGGGCACCGCTTGGGTTTGGGTGAGATGGGCATTGAGATCCTTGGGAGGAACAAATCGTCCCAAGGGTTTGGAATGACTGGGTGAGCCAGTCCGAGCGCATTTTCCTGTCAGATGAAAAATGGAGGGGGAGTTTCGCCGCTGCCTCATGCTGGGATAGTCAGCAGGAGATCTGATGACATCATAGCAAGCATTTGGTGTGCAATTAAGTTTTTGCTTTTAATTAACTGAATAAATTGCTCAGAAAGTTACACCGAGCAGAAAGAGATTCTGTAGTTGAAGCTTGAACTGTCACAAGCAAGATTACACTGTAACTGAGCAGAAGTGTCTAGCGGTGATCTACGCTTACAAACAGTTTCAGGTATATTTGCATGGGAT
The DNA here is from genome assembly GCA_022478985.1 of Massospora cicadina. Classification (NCBI taxonomy): domain Eukaryota; kingdom Fungi; phylum Entomophthoromycota; class Entomophthoromycetes; order Entomophthorales; family Entomophthoraceae; genus Massospora; species Massospora cicadina. The sequence continues at coordinate 68,271 of JAKSZP010005399.1, read as the reverse complement.
AATATTCAAAGTAGTGACAGATCACGCTTCCTTGCGCTGGCTACAGAACCTGCGTGAACTGGAAGGATGGCTTGCATGTTGGGCTCTGAAGCTTCAAGCATATAATTTCGAGATTTTACATCATCTGGGAGCAAAACATCAAAACGTGGATTGTCTTTCTTGGCTTTCAACAGTCACTTTTATGGGAGATTTAGCTAGCATAATGTACAAGAAGATGATGGCGAACAAATATCAGGATGAGCCACCGCAGGTGATCAAGGTATTAGATGGGCTCAGGAAAGATACTTTTCTACGCAAGGGGGAACTATATAAGCAGATTAAAGACTTGATGCTGAGTTTCTCTAGACCTTTGGCTAGACCCTCGATTATTATGGATGCTCATTGGGCTGTAGGACATGGAGGATTGCGGAAAATGCTGGAGTTTTTGTGACCCCAATACTACTGGGAGAGCATGCATTACAACATATTGGAAACGGTTGGTTGTTGCCATCAGTGTCAAGTGGAAAATCCTTTCCACAAGAAAACCACATACCATCCAGTTAAACCCCAGTTTGCCTAGCACACCATTTCCATTGATGTAGTGGTACCTCTGCTGACTAGTGCCATATGATCCAAGTATATAATCGTTGCCATCAATCATTTGACCCGATGGGTGGAGGCCAGGGATATTAGCGACTTGGGCGCGGTCACCGCTGCCAAGTTTATTATGGAGTGAGTTATACAGTGATATGGCTGCCCACAGTTCATTCTGGAAGATAACGGAACCAACTTCACTTTTCATATCCTGCCAAAGCTGAATGAGTTGATGGTGATTCATGGGGTTTTGACCACCCCCTATCATCCGGAATCAAATGGAATGGTGGAGAGAGTCAACGGAACCCTAGTGAACATACTCCATAAATTGGTAATGGATTGGCCCCGGAATGGAGTGCCCTTCTACTTACTGCTGTGTTTGCATATAATATCAGCTATCATTCATCCACTGGTAAGAGCCCGTTTCAACTGCTGTATGGCTGACATCTGGCTCTGCCCGCCTTGCTCTATTCATATATAGAGGACACTGGTGGTGTGGATCCTCAGCGATATTTGAAGACTCTTACAGATACATTGATCAAGCTGCAAATGGAAGCCTACTCCACCAGTTTGGCCAAGAAGATTCGCAATCAGGCAGCTGATCAGAAGAGATGGAGTGGACTTCCGCTGTTCAAGGTGGGGGACCATGTTTTATTCCACGACCAGCACGGATTTGGGTGGAAAAACAAGCTCTCCAACATCTGGGCCATCCTGTTTGAGATAATTGAGAAGACTGGTACAGATGTCTACACTATCAAGGAACCCGTGGGGGTCAGATTATCAACTGAGTTCACGCGAAGTTCCTCCAAGCATATAAACAGTAAGAGCATATCACCCAGTCAAAGGGGGGGTAATATCAGGAAGTTAATATGACTGGACAATATGCTACCCATAAGGTGGATAAGAGGAGGAATTGAGACAAGTCTCAAGATTTATGGAAAATAGTATATGAATTATAATCGAATAAAATGATTACCATTCAGTGAATTAAGGGGAATTAAGCCGAGATTCAATAGGAATGAGAGCTTCTAGAAAAGGGAAGACAAATAGAAAAATTACTAAGCCAAGGATGCATCCAGCTTGGGAAACTGAGATATAAAGAGTCACAAGAGGGGTTGAAGAAGAGGTCTTTTTCCCGGTGATAAGTGATTGGAGATAAGTCTGCAATTTGTATTATGTAAAGGTCGAAATAAGGGGCGATAGCTCCATATATAGTTTATCAAGTTTTATTAGGAAGTCGGCAATCCTCATATCATCCGATATGGTTGCTCAGTGGCTAATATCCTGTGCAAACCAACTCAGAGGAATTGAGCCTAGACGCTGAGAATTAACAATCTCCAAAATAGATGCAAATGCAGTTGGCATATTTCTTAGAATAGTCAACTTCCCAACCAGAGTTTTTGGGGTCCTCTCTTTGGCGCCTGTCACCACATAGGGCTCACATTCACAATGTGAGTCTTCAACCCCTAACTTACATAATCACCCACTCTATATCTGCTCTAAATGTCCATAATTGAACACAATATGCTTCATGATCCATTTATAGAATAATAATTCTCAAACTAAATATCCTTCCTTTTTCTTTAATGATGTTACTTTTTCTAGTAACTCATTGCTAAAAATAGCAAAACTTTTGACTCCTTCCTCAAACTAGGTAACTCTCTCCTCCAAGGCAGCAAACTTCTTGATGATGTGCAGAATTCAAGGTGTTCTTGTTGATGGTTGCAAACTCCATCCAGAGTTTTCTTAACTCGTCCTTATATGACATCTTGTCCTAGTATCCTACTCAACTACGACCCCTGTAGTGAGCATAAATTGTTAAAATTACTAGGGGCTTCACTGCTTGTTCACAAATATTAAACTAATTTGATAACTGTACAGGCTCACTTTGTGCAATCCTCACGTTGTCTGATGACATATATAATCAATAATAGTATGAAGACTATTATCTATAGTTAAAATAGATCACTAATTTTTAGTCCAACGCTTGACTGGTTTTTCTCCTCAAAATAATCTAGATGTCCTAAGTAGGGATTATGACCCTTAACCGCCTAATTTTAACCACGCTCTGATCTTTAGTTTACTACTCTCTCTGGTGACACAAAGTCAGCAGCAATTCCTGTCTCAGCTCAACTTCTCTCCTCAGGATCTTTGATCCTTACTATTTATCCTATTAGAGAGTCTTTAATTAAAGCACACAGCAATAATCTTCTTGAAGATGGATAGAACTGATTAAAAATTCTGTAATTACTGTTTTTTAATAAGTAAATTCTCAAGGGAATTTATAGAGGGAATTTGGTGCCCAACCCTTGGTTGGCGCCTCAGTGATGAAATGGCAGCTGTTGCCATTAAATTACCCATTATCATCTCATCAACAATGGTCTTCACCATCATGGTTAGGATTCTGTCATCGGATATCCTTGAGACCTAAAATGGAAAGAGTCATAAAACGTGTCCCTAACGTTTTCCAATCAATCCCATAGAAACAACCATATCTTGCAAGCGACCTACTTAGATAATGGGTCTTGAAAACCATTATGGCAGGTCACGAACTGACTGATCAATTAGCTAGTTGCAGGCGGCATCACTCGCCTCACAACTTGCTCCTTAAATTACCAATCAGTTAGATGAAACCTGACCAATACCAATTAATACCTGATAGTTAATCATCAATCAACTATAAGATGCCCCAATTTTTCAGCAACTCTGCCCAACAAGATCCTAAGCATTCACTCAGATTGATCCCAATTGATCCCAACCAGGAGAATTACCTAAAACCCTCAAACATTATTAAACTGAAATTGGAATCAACCAATATCCAATTCACTTGCTATAGGGAATTTTCCCCTAGAGATCCATGGTAATATAGATGGCTGGGAAGGTGGGCAAAAATCCTAATATGGCGAGATTCAAAAGAGAACTTTGGTCCTCTTCATTACAAAAGAATCCTTATTTTGGATCCTTCAGAAATTTTAAAAGTGGATTGGAAATTCTCACAAACTCCCATTTAAATCTTTGATAGTATCTGACTATTCCAGAGAACACTTGGATACCTTGGAAACTTCTCAGAACAGCCATTTGTTCTATGCCAGAATTCTCTGGGCTTTTGGCTGCAGTCCACTAGAGTTTCTAACAAAATTAGATATTCCAACTCTTTCTTAAAGAAGTGGCACTTTCTTGGCTTGATCTTCAGGTTAGCTATGGACAGTCTCTTGAAGACTTCTTCCAAGTGGTTTAAATGCTCAGCAAATGACCTATTGAATACATTTATATCGTCCAAATACACCAGGACGCATGACAACTTCAGGTCATTTGAGATGGCATCCATGGCCCTCTGGAACCTCGCAGGTACATTGTATAAACCCTGGGGCATCCTCATCAGTTGATACAGCCCCTGAGGGGTAGTGATCATGCATTTCTTCTGGTCTTCTGTTGGCAAATCAATATAACAATATCCTGATATCAGATCCATAATAGAGAAAAACTTTGCATCTCCCAATCAATCTAATGCATCATTGGTTCGTGTAGTGGATATAAGTCCTTCTTTTTTATCTTATTCAGCTTCTGATAATCAATCACCACCCAATTTGAGCCATCCATATTCTTCACAATCAAAATAGGGCTCACCTAGGGACTTGACAATGGAACTAGAATCCTATGCTTCAGTAGTTTGCTTATCTCTTCTTCCACTACTGCTTCAGCTATCTTTGGCCATTGAACCAGTCTCATCCTTATTATCAAATTTTCTTCAGTGTTGACTTTGTGGATAACATTCCTCGCACATCCCAGATTATGGTCATCCTGGGCAAATACTTCCTGATACTTGTCAAATAGCTCAAGCACCTCCTCCCGCTGTCTGTCCATCAGACCAGCGGTTTGCCCTCTATATGAATATAAATTGATACTTTTGGTTACCCCTGCCAGTAATCCCATTTCAATGAGGGTCGCAATATTGTGGAATTTCCTCAATAAAGCCGTCGGTATTAGATGACAACCATGATGATCAGATTCTTCTCAATCTTCATCAGTTTAACTAAAATTTGCCAGGAGAACTCAAATTTCTCCATGGCTCAGCATATTTTATTTTAGAAGCCACCCAAGGCTCTACTCTGGACTTCTTCCAAGGGCTTCTGACTTCTTCAGACAGCAGCTCAGATATCTCCATTGTCAATCCCATGTTGACTATTATCTGAAATACCAGTGTTTTAGTTCTCAAACTCTTGATCCTCAACGTAATTTCCCAATTTTCCAGGATTTCAATCAGCATTTATTATTGCTTTCAGCCAACTAGTTGGTTAAGAATCGGGACAATGCCATCATTGTAGATCAGATTGATGATAATATTCCTCCTGGTCACATGGAGCTTCTCTATCTTTCTGATAAGTAAATGGTAATGTCTGACCCAATATGCCCAATATATTATCTTTAAAGTTACATTTAACTACATATTTTTTGTAGAAACTCCATCCTAATCAGAGTATTGTAGCTTTGGTTGGCCAAAGCTATTGCAGGGTCAGATACTACTAAAGATCCAAATCAAAGTGGCAAAGTGCTATACACTCTACAGGATATGGTTGTTTTCAGCCTGGCAGTCACATATTATTCCTTGTGCTCTAAATCGGGTAAAATTCTCATCCTTTTTCCAGATTGGTCAAGATAATGTTGATAGGCGCTCCATTGTCAATTGTTGCCTGTACCCATACTTGATTAACCATTATATCAATATACATATACACATAGTATTGTAAAGTTAAAATTACTGAGTGTATATCTGGCATTATTCACCAAATTTAGGGTGTGAATGATTTGTGCTGATAGAACAGGAAACAATTCCTTAATTGTGCTAGGGGATAGACAGGTTTACCTCATCTAATTTGACTTTAGTCAACTTTTCCAGATTATCCACAGCTCAAATCTTGTCTTCTAGTTGTCATTCATATAGCAAGCAGCTTTTAATTATTTTGGGGTTGACCCCTTCACTCAAGATCTGGTTACTGCGCTGACATCCAAATTGACTACTTGATGCAGTTGATCCTGCTCGTCATGATCTACAAACAGATCATTAATTTCAATTTTTTTATGCAAGATATCAAGGGGAACAGGTTTATCCGCAGCTCTAGACTCATTCCCATCTAGGCTGTGGGCCCTTTTCCCAACTCATGTGCGAGTTTGGCCTCTATTTCATGGACCACAATGATCTTTTTCTTTGGCTTCTTGCATTAAACAGTAGAGTGTTCTTTTTACTCTGAACTGAAAACAGCATTTGTCATTTTATCCGTCTGCTTTGACTCCTCAGTGTCAAGAGGTATCTGTAACTCTCTTGTTCCCAGCAAGGTGATATGGGATGCAAACCCACATTGCTAGGGAACTAGCCATTAAAAAAATGGGAATACAAGCACCTTGAGCAGTGCCAGTACAAAAGTTAACCCAGGCAAGTATATAAACAGCAACATAAAATACCAGGTAAGTAAGAAACAACTCCTCTTGAGTGGACCCCAGAGGGGTGTCCATAATCAAGTGCGGCTTGATGTCAGGGGCTTTGGATGCCTCGATCTGGAGGGGACCTGGGCGGCCCACAGGTGCCCCTGGTATTTTGGTAAATTGCGAGATAAGGTAGTGGCCTACATGGTTGGAGACCTCCCTGAAGAGGTCCACCACCAGAGTTGCCCAAGAACCATTAGAAAACATAAAATAATGGTGTGTTTTTTATTAAGCAAGTCGATCAACAAGGAGTGTTGATCACAAAAACATATTTAAAATAAATCGGGGAAATTTGGGTTCTGCGGCAATGCACCCAAGCCTTGACATTCCAATAAACAGAAGCTTCCGTCCATTTTGGTAAAATACACCAAAATGCCTTCACTCGAGTAATTGATTGAAGCCTTATTTTACCAGAAGTCAAAATATCATAGCTGGAGTGTGACTCGAACCCTTGTTCTCCAACCAAGCTAATTGAACCACCTTTATTCAAAATATAAATCGTTTGTTTTAAGGCCTGAGCTGAAAGAGGCTGGGCGTTTTGCACACCCTTAGTATCAACCTGGGCTTGCTTGGCTTGCACCCAGCGTTGATCTAAGGTGTGCTTCAAGTCATGAAGAGCCTGAAGCTTCATCTTCTGGGCCTCCTGTCACCCAGCCTTGTTCCTAGCATCAGTGCCTACTATCATGTCATCCAATCATGACACTCAGGCTTATTTCCTAGCATGGTTTGATTATTGGACTCCTTATCACTCTTGGTCCCCTTCATAGGATTTGAATTTCACACTGGACTCAAATTGAAGCTATTAGTGGCATCAAATGTAGCTCCTAATATCTTCAAATGATCTACTATCTGTGAGGTAATAATCTTAGTTGCAAATGGAAGACATCATTTGATATAAATTGTAATAGGGCTGAAGGGCCGCTTGCAGCGTGATCTGTGCATCAAAAATCATCCAGGACTTTTGCTCCAACCAAAATCTGCTATTCTTGGTAGAATTGATAGGCGAAACTCACTTAGGACTTGTCCTTATGGAATTGGATTCCCATTAATTCCTGCTTGCGCTTTTAAATACATGTGGGACTTCCAAATTCTTCCATTATGGCCACCTTGTCCTCTGAGTATGTCCAGCTATCCCCTCTAGATGGGGTAAAACTAAGTTTTGACAATTAGTGTCTGAACAGTTCATCACCATCAAAGCTTTTTGATGATTGGCGTACCCAAACATTGTCATATCAAACAAAACAGAAAAACGCAGAGGCGTTACCCTGATGGAACGTGGGTTATTTTGCCATAGCTCTAAATTCCTATGAAGTTTCTCTAGCCACCACTCTTGGTTCAGCTACTTGACTGACTTTAGGAGTGATTTTAGGAGTCATCTCCAAAATAGCTGCGAATGCAGTTGGCATACTTTTAAAAATAGTCAACTTCCAAACTGGAGTTCTTGGGGTCCTATCTTCAGCATCAGTTATCACATAGGGCTCACATTTGCATTTATGAGTCTTCAAATCCTGGACTTGATTCATTAGATGCTCTATATTTGCGCTGAATGCCCATAATTGAATGCAATATGCTTCACATTCATTTTTAAGAATAAATCTTCTTGAACAAAATCTCCTTTCTTTTTCTTTAATGACGTTACTTTCCCTAGCAACTCATGGCAAAAGTAGAGAAATCTTTGACTCCTTCCTTGACCTTGGTAACTCTCTCCTTTAAGGCAGCAAATTCTCAATGATCATCAGAATTCAAGGCGTTCTTGTTGATATTTGCCGACTCCATCCAGAGTTTTTTAACTTATCCTTGTATGACATCTTATACTGGTGTATCCTGATCAACTACCCCCTGTAATGAGCACCAATTGTTAAAACTTAGGGGCTTTTACTGTTAATTAAAGACTGATAATTCCCAATTGAATAACTTCACAGGTTCCATATGTGCTCAATTTGCATTGTCTGATAATAGATGATAGTTAATTGATAATAGTATTAACACTATTATCCGTAGTTAAATAGATAGCACATTTTATACCAATGCATAACCTGTATTTCTCCACATTATACTCTTGATGTCGTCAGTAGGGACTTAAACCCTTATCCCCTAACTTGATTTACGCTCTGATCCCTAAGTTTACAGTCTTTCCTCTGGTCTCACAGAATCTACAGCAAAAAGTCGTCAAAGCTCAGCTTCTCTTTTTAAAGATCCTCAATCCTTATTCTTTATCCTACTAAAGAGTCCACAAATAAAGCACACAAGCAATAATTTCCTGAAGATGAATAGAGCTAAAACCAAAACTGAATTCTGCTAAAAGTGAATTTTTATTAAGTGGATTCTCAGGGGAATTTATAGAGGGAATTTGGTGCCCAACCCTTGGTTGGCGACTCAGTGATGAAATGGCAGCCGTTGCCATTGAACTTCCCTTTGTCATCTCACCAGTGATGGTCTTCTCTATCTGGTTATGATCCCTTCATTGGACATCATTGAGACCTAAAATGGAAAGAGTCAGAAAACGTGTCCTAACGTTTTCCACTCAATCCCATAGAAACAACCATATCTTGCAAGCGACCTGCTTATCTAATGGGGCTTGAAACCCATTATGGCAGGTCACGAACCAACTGATCAATTTGTTAGTTGCAGGCAGCATCACTCACCTCACAACTTGATCATTCAATCACAATTAGTCGGTGATGAAACCCAACCAATCCCAATCAGTAAACCTGATAGTTAATCATCAATCAACTATCATATGCCCCCATTTTGTCAGCAACTTTGCCTGAAGAGATCTTAAGCATTCACCCATATTGATCCCCGATGGATCTAAATATGGCAAATTATCAATATCCCCCAAACATTTTTTAGTACTAGATGGTCCCAAAATATCCCCCAAACATTATTAGCCCAAAACCAGGATCAACAAATATCCAATTTAATTGTCATAGGGAATTTTCCCCTAGCAATCCATGGTAATATAGATGACTAGAAAGGTGGGTAAAAATCCCAACACTTATTCAAATAAGTCTATTGAGTAGCATAGTAAATTAACTTGTTCCCCTCCTCATATAACTAAATAAAAAATTATACCAAAAGCCTATCCAAGGAAGCCTAATTTTCATAGCTTAGAGTAATTGGCAATCTCATGCCCCATGTCGCTGATGCCCCTACCCCTATGTTGTCCGCCATGGTCCGCCAGCTAAAGTGGACTCCAGACAAAAGTTTCCCCAAAGCTTCCTCGCCTTCTGATATGGCTTCCTAGGCTGATAACCTAGGGGCTATATTAGGTTTTTTTATATTATTTATGATAATTTTTTGTTTGGTCCATTTGAAAATAAAGATGTGTGGCGGCTCCCCTTTTGAGTTGGGCACCATTAGGGCTAAAAAAGAGTAAGTGGCAACCTTGACCAACCCCCTTCTTAAAGACTCAAATAAGTTATTGTGGGATAAATGCTTCCCTATATATGATTGGTTGATATTGAAAAGTGAAAATATGCTAACAAATTTAGTTGGCTAAGATTGAAAGACAAACGATTTAATTTTGAATTGCACAAAATGTAATAAAAATGTGACACTCAGTGTCAAAATTTGAAAATTGCTCACTCGATTATTTAATTCCTGAATGGTAAAACGGGCTGAAGTTTGGCCATAGATCCTCAATTATGCCAGTTGCTTACAGTTTTAGAACTGATCAGAAACACATTAAACATATTCAAATGGCTCCAACTTTTCTGGCTGACTTTGGGTTTGATTTTAACTTCATATTGGGAGCTTCAACTGAGGCAGGAAAAGTTGCAAGGTGTGGATCCTGAGATCCCGCTTGCTGACACTCTCCAAAAGTGACTTAGAAAAAATTAAACAAAGATATAATAAAATATACTTTATTTAAGACTAGAATATTTGATAATTATTCGTTAGGGCAGGCGTCAGTATCTATATCTCTAGGGCATCTCCTGGCCACATTCAAGCATGCAATCTCAACAGATATTTCACCACCTCAGTTCTGCTTTTAAACTGATACAACTGAGACCTATTATTAAATTTATTGGTGCAAAATACTCTCATATTAAGGAGGATTTCAGGGATGAAAATCTCAACAATGCGCATGCAAATTGGTCCTAGGATCATCTCAAAATGAGTTTCATCATAATGCTGTCCAAATACAAATTCTGGGAGATTTTGTGGTCAATTTAGTAAATGATGTACCCTTAATCAGGCTGTCAGCAGGCCTCTCTTGATAGCACTAGGAATTCCCATTTGGGTGGTCTATGTGCAAGTGCTACTGTGCCAGTTACGCTTATCAATATACAAAAATACTTTGATAGTCAATCATGTTTTTGTCACACAGATGATGAAAATGACTCCCTAGATAGGATGTCAACTGTTTTCTCAATAGCACTAAGTACTCCCATTCAGGCAGTTATGTGCAAGTGCTATTGTGTCAATTATGCATACTGACATACAAATGTTCCCTAAGGCAGTAAATTTGATTATGTTGTTTGTTCATTTAGTTGTCCATGGGACTTTTAAACTTTGACTTTGGGTTAGGCCCAAATAATTTTGTATACAAATTTCTTGATATTGGTCCCAATTAATTGGTACTAGTCGCTAAGATTTAATGCATAGGAAATTGGCCATAATGCGCGATCATATTTGAGCCAAGTTACCAATGAAATAATCAATTCAATTGACATTGAGTTGATTGGCCCAGCTGAGTAGTTGCAGAGAAGGTTGGCCTAAATGTGCATGGATATTCAGCCTAAGCTCCAGTAATATAATTAAATCCACGTTGCAATAGTTAGCCCAAGCCATGTTATTGCAATAGGTTTAATTAGATTATTAGTTTAAGCATTAGAAGGGAAAATTGCTCAATCTGTTGGTTGTCAAAGGGTTTATTTTGGGTCAACCACAGAACCTGACACCTAGTGTGTCAATTAAAATTGAAACTAACTGATGAAACAACTGAAAATGAATTATGACATGATAGATTTCATCATGTGTGTCAAGTATTGTAATATTAATCTGGAAGCATCTTCTTATTCAGGGTTACATGCCACTGGAATAATGAAGTGATATCAAATTTTTTATGGCATGCACCCTTATGCACAGGTTTTATATAGCTCATGCGAAGTCAGATAATACTCTAATTAATTATTAGCATGTCCCCATATTCTTATTATATTAGTTTCAATCTTTTAAGGTATCTTCTTTATATGTGAAATATATAAATCCCCTGATACTATCTAGTAAGGCATTTCTTATCTATATTTTGCTTTATAGACCACACTCACCAACTAAAGACAACTTTGCTCTTTTAATACTTAATAAGTAAACTCTCCCATATATTCATAAATAAACAAAAGCTCTATTTTCCAACATAAGAGTGGTCATCTTTGGTCCCAAATACTTGAATAGTTATAAGTATTGACTTAATAAATTTATATTTACTGTTGGTAATTTGAGGATGAACACTTGCAAGCTAATGAAAACATAAATTAATTTAGTTTTGTGCTAAGTACATAGGTTACCCATTAACAATAATTCTACAACTAACAACTTGTGGTATGGAAGACAATCCTAATCTTAACATCACTTTTTTAGGTCAAAAATGGAAATGGCAAGGATAAATGTAAAATGGACAGTCCACCTGCTATATAATTTGAAGGAGAATAAAATAAGCCACAATGAGACTCAAAAATATCTCAATATCACTTGGTCCAATACTGAAGTTATCAGAGACTTAACCAACGTAGTGCTGATTCCTAAGGACATTTCCTCCTGTGAAGCTTCTTTTATAAAAACCTTAATGTTTCTCTATGAAACTAGACACATCCATACCAATATAGTTAAACTAACAACTTAATGATATATTTCTAAAGGTTGCACACACAGACTCAATCCATCTGTTGCATTTACTGGGAGTAATCACAGATATCTCTGCCATCACATCGCCTCACAGGAAGTTTTGAGACAAGATGATGACAACTTCTTCATCTTTTATTTATGACATAATGGAGATGTATGTATCAGTTTTATAAGAATTAAAACCATAATATCTAGCTTTACAATCAAGTTGTTACTATTAATTCAATTTAGTCAAGTACATGGATAAACCAATAAAAATAAATTATTTAGCTTATTGAATCCACAACTAATATTCAACTTAAGATGGGACCTTCATGAAGAACTTACATGAATGAGGATTAGACATACAGTGAGCTATTGTCTCAAGGTTCTACCTCCCAATGCAACTATGATTAGAGAATTTATGTACATAAAAGACTGATTGACAAAACCTTATCCCATCTTGATAAGTTTGAAATATGCACCTGTCAAGTGCCCTAGAGTACCTCCTTTAACTTGGAGGCTAGGATTAAACAACGTATGAGGGCGATAAAGACAAAGGCATCATTTTTGTAATGCCAAATATCTGTCCCAACGCTCCCTTAATATAAAAAAGTTTTGATATATTAGGACACTTAAAGAATGTAACAATTTGCTTCAAGATGGCTAAAAACGTTTGTTTTGAAACAAAGATCATTATAACAAAAATAGGGTAGAATTTATAACTTTTCTTTCTCGTTGCAAACACTTTTGCAACCCATTCAATTCAAGACTAAATCTATTTTGATAATCTCATAGAGGGGATTAGTCTGCGCCCATGTCTGGGAGCAGTTGGGCAAGCAAGGCAAGAGGAGCAGGCGGAAGGCCCGCGGCCTCTAACATTTGAAAACGCCCCAGAGAATCTGGCAGAATTGAAAAAAATCTAAAAAAACCGGTGGTCACAATTTCCCTGGAGATACTCGCGTGGCAAGCATGATGCAACCAGTACATCAACACGCCACATTCCCAGCCACTTTTGTTGGTGGAATTTGGAGTCCGTGTGTATCTGGACATCCAAAAAACGGCCCTATGGGAAAAATTTTGTGAAGATGTACACAAAATTTTCCCAACCGCGGTGTACGTTGCACCTCACTCCATGTCACGCGGTTGGCTGGACCTAGGTTTTGAAAGCAAAATAGCAGCAGACAAGGCTGCAGCGGTGCGCGTAGTGGTCAACCTCCCTGAAGGGCAATGGGTCATCGAAACTAAACATACCAGATGGACAAAATCAAACCAAATTTTCCTCACATTTGACTTTTTGCCTACTACAGTAAAACGTGACATTTTGGAGCAACACCTGAAAGATGGTCTCGCCATATATGGCGAAATACAATCTTTTGAAATGCAACATTTCACGCTGATGCCACACCTGTGCACTAGCAAAGCCATCGCAGTTCTGACCCCATCTGAGGAGATCGCGAAGGACCTAACCCAGATCCCGCACTCCACCTTTATTGACATCACAGGGCACACCACCCACCCATTCCAGGTAACCGTGGACAGCGCGCCCCCCATTTGCACCCACTGTGACGCGTTTGGACATAAGGCACACGCGTGCCCCATCAAAGAGGGCGTTACATTCCAAGAGCACCCCTCGGTGGCCATGGCCAGCGGAGAGGCGCACTACAAACCAACTGCAAGCACCAAAGAGGCTTTCCCGTGGGGAGCACAAGGCTGCTACCTATTGGTAAAGCCCATCTCCCCGCAGGAACGGAAGAAGGCCAAGCAGGCCCATAGGACCGCGGCCAAGGAAGCGGCCAAGGTCACCACCACCATCCCACACTCACAACGCCAGGAGGACATGGAGACCTTCACAGCGGAAGCAACTCAGGAATCCATCACCAATCAGATTAGGAGGCCCAAGCCAAACGGGCCACTCAATCTGAGGATCTGATGGGAGATTCGATCTCACCCAATCGCTGCACCCAAGCCCGGTCAAAACTGACTTGGGACCTATCCCAACCAAAAAATTTTTTTTGCCCCACTCGATGGTGCACCAAACTTATCCACACCGCAAAAAATTTGTCTGACGTCGGGAAAACAAAAAGCGAAGGCCAAAGCCAACGTGACTCTTTCTGCAAAAATTAACAAAAACCCCGATAGCGTTGCTGCTGATACCCACGCTGCTGTGAAAGCCCGTGGGGACCTGGAAGAGGCTGGTGGGCCAGGGGGCCCACCCCCTTGCACCTAAGGTGCGATGGGGGAAACCTTCACTCTAGGGACGCTGAATATTGCTGGACTCAAGGCCTCCCCGTCCCGGGCTAGGAAACTGAGTTTTTTATAAAATAATTTACCCATGGATATCCTGGCCATCCAGGAAACCCACTGTCCATGAGGTTCCGAGGAAGCTTGGAAAACAATGCTCCTACCATCCCTATCCTTTTGGTCGAAGCACTGTGGGGTGCTAATTCAGAAAAATAATTTTTTCAAATTTACATCTTCAGAAACATTCCTAAATGACCGAGTGCTCGTTGTCACCTTCTCATGGGCTGATGTTGCACATACAATCGTCAACATTTACGCCCCAAACAGTGCACAAGAGCGTCGGGAATTTTTCTTGTCGGTCAAATCCCTCCTGCTACCCCCCAATTCTTTCCTAATTGGCGACATGAACTGTTGGCTAACCTCACCAATGGACCGGTGGCCGCCCTCACCCCACGCCCCACAGGGTCACATAGAACTACGCATTCTAAAAGCCACCCTTGGGTTAATGGATGCGCTTTTGCGACATGCCCCACTGCTCGAAAACATGACGCGTCCCCACATCCACAATGGCCAATTAAGGTCCATGACCCGCATTGACCTTATTCTAGCACCGGCGAAATTCCAACCCCACATCTCCCACTTCAAAACAACGAAAATGGAATTCTCTGACCACCGACTGGTCTCAATAACATACCACTTACCCATCACAGTTGCAAAGGCCCCACATTGGTGCAAAATCCGCCCCCCAGAGCTTGCGTCGCCAGGATTTTCCATGTGGGTGGAAGAGGCAACTTTGGCAAAATCATTTGTTGCACCATTTTGCGCGGACCCCATTTCCACATGGGCAACTTTCAAAGATGACACCATCCGCCACTCTTGCCTTCTCTCCTCCAGATGCTCATGAGCCACATCGGTGGTTATATCGCGTGCGCTGGCGGAATTGGCCCACTTGGAGTCCAACATTCCAGCCTCAGGATATAGCCCTGCATGGGGCCAGAAGTGGGCAGAGGCAGCAGCCCACCTCAACGCACTTGAAAGGCAACACAAACATCAGGTTTGTGTCCAATACAGGGCCACACGCATCACTAAAGGCGACAAGTGCACCGCATACTTCTTCAAAAAATTTTTGCACCACGCCAGAGCGTGGCCTGCACACAGGTGCAAAGATCAGATAATTCTATTGTGGACACACCGGCTGAAGTGGCAATTGAAACGCATAGATATTACTCCAAGTTATACCAAGCTGAACCAATTCAGCCAGCTGAAATGGCGGAATTTCTTGACAGAGCTCATATCTGCACCATTTTCCATTACCCGGAAATAATGAATTTAATTACTCCGAATGAATTATGGACTACCATTCGCGGTGCGCCAAACCAAAAATGCCCAGGCCCAGATGGCATTCCATATGAGTTCTACAAAAAATATTTTATATATATATCCCCATTGCTGCTAGCCTCACTCAACCAAAGCCTGTAGGAAACACGCCTCCTACCAGGAGGACATGAGGCCTTTACAGTCACACTCTTCAAGAAAGGGGATAGGCTAGACTTAGCCAACTGGCACCCCATTTCTCTAACAAACACAGACACCAAAATTTTAACAAAAATCATGGCTAACCGTTTAGGGACTGTAGCATCTGCCACCATCTCTCCAGAACAATTCAGTTTCATCCCCAGAAGGTCGATTTGGGATAACGTGCACTCTGTGGCTAATGTGTGTCAGTCCACAGCCTCTGGGGCACTTGTATTCTTGGACCAACAAAAGGCCTATGATAGAGTAAGCTGGGAATACCTTAGGGCCTGCCTCCAACAATTCCGCCTACCTCCCCGCTTCATTAACTGGGTGATGCTGCTCACGGAATCTGCAACAATGGCTGTGCGCGGCCCAGGTTTCCTAACGGAAGTAGTCCGTCCTCAAAGGGGCCTGCGACAAGGGGACCCCCTGAGCCCACTCTTATACAACTTCAGCCTTGACCCACTACTGCGAAATGTGAATGCCCAACTCACTGGGGTCCATGTGCCAGGCCAAACCCCAGTCAAGATGATGGCATTTGCAGATGATTGCGTGGTGGGGGTGTCTAATAACAAAGATGCACGCGCGCTTGATGCCCTCATCCAGGAATATTCCCGGGTAAGCAACGCGGCACTGAACGCCTCCAAAACTGAAATCATCCTCCTTGGTCGGTTTCAGAACTGCTGGGCCCCAGCAAGTAGTTCCCAACCCAGCCCATCTTCTCGCCCAAGTCCACGCCTCACTAACTCAAAACACACCGCTCCACTGGTGCTCCCCTTTGTGCCGCGACCTACCATAGGATCAGTACGCCATCTGGGCGTGTGGTTGGAGGAGGAGGATACGCGTCAGCAGTAATGGAGTGCCATATACTGGACAACGTGACGAAGCGAATCGCCTCTCTTAGAGCCCACCCTACTACCCTCACTGGCAGGGTTGTTCTTGCCAACTCTATGCTCCTATCCAAAGTCTGGTTTGGAGCCCACGCCATCCCCTTCTCCCCAAGCTTCTTCAAATCCCTGTATGCTTTGCTGCAAGGATGGCTTTGGTCAGGCCGCCCTCCACCAGTACGGCTAGAGGTCATGTTTGGCCCTCATCATCAAGGTGGCATGGGTCTGCTCGACTTCAGAGCCCATGATGCCAAGATCTTGGGTACCTGGATAGTGGCCGTCACCGCTCCTACACTCCCATCCCAACGCTGGTCCCGCGCGGCCTGCTCCAACTTCTCCCGAGCCTTGGGCCTCAACAATCCATCAAACCCCCACTCCCTGATGAAATACCTCGCATCACACACATCGGCCACAGGTCCTCATGGGACTAAAACCTACTACAAACGAATCCTACTCTCCATGCGAAGCGCAGAGTGGAGAATTCGTATTAGCGGACATACAACCTGAAGAGGCCGCCCCTCTCCTCAGTTCACACAAGAGGTACAGGGGCTAACCATCCATGATGGCGTGATCCCCATTCGGCCCCATGCCCTATCCAGGGTGGACTACCTGGACATGATGGACATCCCTTATTCCACTGAGACCCAAAAGACTATCTGGAAATACGCACACCATCCTCTGTTGCAGCCTCAAGTCCGCTCCCATGTGTGGCGCTGCCTGAGGCGGGTGTATCATACAGCTGAGCGCTCTAAAGCTTTACACTCATCCTGTGTCGTGTGTGGCCAGTATGAAACGCTGTTCCACCGCCTGGAGAAGTGCCCCACCTCTAAAGTGATATGGCGCGAAGCTCAACGTCTGCTGGGCCAGGATCAAACGCATCCCTTCAGTCTGTCAAGAGATATGTTTGCTCTATCAATGGCCTTCTCCCTTCCACCCTCCCTCCGCGCTATGGTGGTTGCAATCGCCATGTGGACCATCCACACGATCATCTTAGATGCCATCGCAGGCTCCACCCCCACCCTCCCAGAAACTGTCCACAGATTCCGGTCTCATTTGGTGGACCACTTCCAAGCATGGATGTTTGTATACCTCCCACCACGTCGCCAACAGCTGGTCTCCTCCTGGTTCCCAGTCTGGTTCATCAAATCAGACCCCTTCCTCCACATGTGCTCAATAGTGGCTACGTCCCCTTCACACGTCCCCTCCCCTCCCCATAAGTGGCATTCCCGCTGGCAACAAGAGATAGCATCGCTTCTCTGGAGTGCCTCCCCTGGTACTAAGTTTGTCTTTTCTGAGTCATATTCGGAAGTGTCCATCCCATGGTCAGCCTTCCCCGCAATAAATTAAAAAAGACGCGTGTTACTTTTTAGCTTCCATATTTATAGGGTTCAATCTAATGATGGCCAAATTACTTAGCCCCTTCTGGGTTAGGGCGGGGAAACTACCTTAAAGGGTTTCAATAAGATGATCGAAGTTGGAAGGGGGCAACTGCCAAATTGGGAGTTTCACATCAATATGTCCAAGGTCAAATGGAGAAATGGCGTTTTAACCTCGTTGATTAATGGCAAATCCTGGGCTTTTTCACAGAAAACACTTAAATATGCTTTCACTGGCCAGCCCACTTGATGCAGCAAAAAGAACTTGAAGAAGGAATATAGGGATGCTTCATCAGGTCGATTCTGCTCAAAGACCCGCTCCAAGCCCTCCACTGTTTGCCACAAGAGCGGCTGGGTGCAGAATACTGCAAAAACCCAGTCAGCTGCATCAGGAGACAACTGGGACAACAGATCCACTCCCCGCAAAAAGTGGACGTGAACTAGACAAATTATTTTTTCCTAAAGAGGGTTTTGGCTCAAGGGAAGCCAAGGCCTGTTGAATTTCCAAGTAAATTTCAGGAGAAAGGTGGGGAATCATGACAACAGGATTGCAAAACGTCCAAGACCACCAGGTACGAGCAGGAAGGGTGGGCACTTCCCAATTGGTAGTTGCAAGATCAATGCCAAGACGCACCAATACAAAACCAAAATGAGAAAACTGTGGTGAGCACCATCATGGCAGTGACAAACGGCCAGCGCACCCAGTTTACTAATAACAAAAGTCCCACATGGATAGTCTCATGCACATATAATAAAACGGTTGGTTGACTAATGTCAAGAGAGTGTCTGTAACTCTCTCGTTCCCAGCAAGGTGATGTGGGATGCAAACCCACACTGCTAGGGAACTAGCCATTAGAAGAATGGGAAATAAGGCACCTCAAATGGTGCATGTGCAAAAGGGACCCAAGGCAAGGGTGTAGAGCGCGACATATAGTACCAGGTAATCGAGAAACAGCACAGCTTTAGTGGACCCCAGAGGGGAGTCCATAATCAAGTGTAACTCAGTGCCAGTAGGCTTGGGTGCCTCAATATGGAGGGGACCTGAGCGGCCCAAGGGAGCACATGGGATTTTGGTAAATTTTGATAGGAGGTAGTGGCTCACTTAGTTGGAGACCCCCTCAAAGAGGTCCGCCACCAAGTTCGCCCAAGGAACCATCAGTAAATCGTAAAGTAATAGATAAATTTATTTAAGAAAGTTGACCAACCAGGAATGTTGGTCACAAAAAACATAAAGTAGGTCGGGGGAATTAGGGTCTGCAGAAGTGTGCTCAAGCCTTGACGTTCCAATAAACAAACGCTTCCATCCATTTTTGTAAAATACACCAAAAGTGCCTTCACTCAAGTGATCAATTGAAGCTATATTTTACCCAAACTCAAAATTTCAAAACTTAAATGGGATTCGAACCCTTGTTCTCCAATTAACTGAATTGAACCATCTTTGTTTGTTACGTAGATTTTTCGCTTCAGTGCCTGGGCTGAGTAAGGGGCTGGGCTTTTTGCACCCCATTAATACCAACCTGGGCACGCTTTGCTTGCACCCAGCGTTGGTCTAAGGTGTGTTTCAAGTCAGGAAGAGCCCGAAGTTTCACCTTCTGGGCCTCCTGTTGCCCAGCCTTACCTTTGGCATTAGTTCCCACTATTAAGTCATCCAACTATGACATTTACTGCCTTGTTCCCCAACTAGTTTAATGGCCGCCTGACATTTTGATAAACCTTAATTTTGATTAGACAGGATACCATCTTGGGTATCTTGGGCTAAATTAGTCTGACAGAATTTTACTAGTTACAATTTAAGCCTTACCAACTATCTTTTTACATATGGTTTTTGATGTAACTTTTTAATGCACTTCTAAGGTCTGGCGTCAATTCTTTTATGGGATTCAGATGCTCAGTATTTTTACCAGAATCTTAATATCCTGTTATCTGATAGGGTTAGCAAGTCACTGGAGCAGGTAGTTCTAATGTCAAATTTGTGGTCTTCCATTTGTTTGGCATAAGGCTTAGACACTTTTAATACATGCTGTTTCAAAAACTTCCTTTGGTTTCTGACTATTTTTTTGATCTAGTTGTAACCAAATGTACATAGTCAGCAATAATGTGATGCAGTAAATCTTCTTTAGAATATCAGCTATAGAAAATTATAAATATAAAAAGGAATGTTCTTTTTATAATGGGTGGAAGTAGAGCATTTTGTCTCTATTCACCCGTCCTTTTCACAAGTCCTTGTTCTTTCCTGATCTTGAACACAACGTCAACTCCAGGTTTCGTATCTATGCAGCTGAAGCATTTGTTTTATAATCCCTCTTTCTGCAAACTGATGACAGATGATGGCATTGTGATGAGGCCACTCTGGACTTGTGCCCTGAGCCTTACTGCTCTTCCCCTGATCATATAGCACATTATTATTCTTTATAGGGAAGCGTACTTGCTTCATATTGTTTGAGTGATTTAGTGCCTTAAAAGTTCTTGCATGGTGGAGTAGGTAATCCATAATCGCTTGTTTTTTCATATTATGATTAAAGATAGGGATCATAACAAGATACAATTCATAATAGGGCTTTACAGCATGCTCCATCACAATCTATGCATCAAAATCTATCATTGCATTCAAGCCTATGAGCACTTGGTCTTCATGATAATTGACCTACAAAGTCCATAATGGTTCCATTTTTCTGAAATTAGTATCTAAAAGCTCTGTCTTGTGGGTCGCAAGTCCTTTGGACCCTATAGACTCTTGAATACTGCTTACTTAGCATCAGTTTATGACCATTTATTAGCCATGTAGGGCATCACATTCGCATCTTTGATAGTTTAGTGAATTGAACAGGTTAGATGCTTTCATGTGATTCAATGCTCCTATCATTGACATTTTGATGTCTTAATAAGGTATAGATGTTACCTTCTTTATCAAATTTTTGGGTGATTTTGTGTTTAAGCCATCTCTCTGCCTAAGTCCCTATTAGAGAAGCAGCCTATCTTCTCATATCTGAGTAGCAGAAAGAATTTTTGCAGAATAGGACTTTGCATGAAATACAAGGTAGTCAAAGTAGACATGGATTTGAGTACTCAAGGGTTGATTTGTGCACTTGACTCGTCCATCATATATTCTTCTTCTGCCTCATAGTACTGCTCCAAATTGCTTAAATCTGTCTTCCAGAATCTGGACTGACGAAATTCTAATTAAGACCCTGCATATTTTTGGGGTGCTGGTTTCATCCTCCACTCCCCAAGTTTGGTTATACATCTACAAAAATCTTTCTTGAGGGCGTTTAAATCTTTGTTAACTTAGTTCAGATTGTTTTCAGCATCTGCTTGTTTGGCCAAAAGTCTCTCCAATCCTTATGTATCTTCTTCATTCTGATGTCAGAGTTAGCATGTAATTTTCCACAATGGTTTTTTAATAATATAGTAACAAAAATTTGTAGCTCATAAACAATTGACCTTAAGCTATCCAATTTAGACTTTTATTCATAAATTGTCCATATTTTTTGACTGAACCAGTGGTAATTGAGCTTGTGCTTCAAATTCTTGCTGAGATTAAGCAAGTTCAACCAGACGTAATCTTATAATTTTAGATATCTATCTTAAAGCTCCTTATAGCCTTTTGTGCCAAATGGCATTGCTGTAAGATTTTTTCTTTGATAGGCTAGGCATCTTCAATGAGTTTAAAATCTGATGAAGTGGTTGGTGATGTCATACTACCACTGACTCAAAAAAATCAAACTGAGTTGGAACCTGTGTTTCTTTTTTAGGGTGGCCTTCATTGATATGATATACAATTTCATTGATTCATCCATGAGTACCTGCAGCGGCTCCATAGTTGGTGTCAATGACTTTTCCATACCTCCACAAAACTTGTATCAAAATTTTCCAACATGGTGGGGTTGGGCTTATTATTCTACCTTAGGACATGAATAATGTGCATTAGATTGATCTTTTGTTAAAAAAAGATTCTTTGGACGTTCTTGATGTATGGCTAAACAAAGCTAACAAAGCATTCATTTGTGCGGTCCTGGTTCTCCTAAAGTCTTTGGACCAAAGAAATAATAGTTGCCTATTATATTTTGGGAAAATTAAATTTAAGGACTTGTTTAATCATGTATAAGAGGCCAAAGCTCAGGTCAATTGATGATAAGCCAAGCTGATATACTTGGAAAAGGATTTCCAACAATTTCTTAATATTGGCTTATGTAAACTTTGATGGGTTAGGTGGCGCAACTTGCCCTGTTTCAGCTGAGACTAATTCTAAAGAGTATATGTTCCTCATCTCGTTGTTGGATTATTTTAAATTCAAAGTGTTTGATGTATGTACCTTACAATTTCCATCTCTATATCTCTGTACTTTTGGGAAAATTCTGAGGGGTGATCATTGGTATCCATATCAGCAGTGTAATTTTTGAGTGAGAACTAAAATTTTAATTTTTTAGCTAATGGTGCAAGCTAAAATACCTAATAATGTAAATCATGGATATAGTCTCGCTTTATAAAGATATCTCTGCTCAATTCAAGAATTAGATACTCTTATAGTCCTCAAAAGAGGCCAAGTGGCTTCAGTAGCTCCCCATTCTTAAGTCTATTGGCTATAAAAAATAAGTGATCTTAAGTGTTTATAGACAATAGGGATTCCTCATAAACAACTATGACTAATTATTGGTAAGGCAATTAAGCTAAGTACTTATCTTTGGGAAGTATGTAATGTAAGCACTACTCAACAGATATTATATTAAGATAGAATATAATAGTGAATAATAGTAATATTAGACGATGGATAATAGATGATACATTTTAAGTTGTCCAGATGCCAGTATCTTATATCTTCAAAGGCTCCTCCTGGCCATAATTATTTGATAGATAAGTTATTTCATAGCATGCACCCTCTGCTGATCATGGCAAGGGTATATATTTTCTTCAAGCCAATTTACCTTAAATTGTCTTAATAAAAATAACAATCATATTAGTATGTTTGCAGGCAAAGATGTACTTATAATCATGAGAGTTTTGGATACAATATCAGCACCAAAAAGGTGCATATTTGCTAAAATCAGCCCAATCAGAGCTGCGTCATACTTCCAATGAACAAAAATTGATGAGGAAAATGATATAAAATATAACAATTTATTTGCCCCAAACTGGGACATTTGGCAAGCCACTTGATAGCACTAGGTACTCCCTATTTGAGTTATCCTTATTTGAGTGCATTTTGTGCCAAATACATTGATTGAGATGCAATTTTGCCGCAGTATATGATAATTAATTAATACTAACTAGCCAAGGAAATCTGATAAAGGGACTTAAATTACCAAAATAGTTAGAAGAAAAGAAAATATATTGATACCTGAACAGAGTTAACTCCATCAATAAATTTTGTCCTGCCTATATCAGGACTCAAATTTTTTGTTTTCAAGGATAAGTTGTTTGTGCTATTTATTCTATTAACTGCTTATAGGAATCTTTGGATGGAACCTCAATATAAGAAGGTTGAAAGTTACATCCCTCAGATTGGTAGTCATAAGCCCTACAAACTGGCTTTCCACCATCTATATTTAATTATTACACTGATTAGAGATAATTACCTGCAGCCTATTTAATGCCATAGGATCCCCTTGTTGCTTCTAAGTAGGCCTCATAATTGAGCATAAATCAGTATATTATATAGTTAAAATTTAGCATCCCTAATTATGAAGTGACTAAGACAATTAGGGCTGTTTAAAGGTAACTTATATATCAGATTATAATGATAATTTGGGAAGGATTGAGGCTCCACTAGTTGGTGAATTTTAATGAATTGAATGTTCTCTAAAAGGGCTTACTAACTGAGTCAACCTTCAAATCTAGAAGTGCCCATTTGACAAAAATTAGAACTAAAATGTAAATTGCAGCGTGCTTTTCCAGATCAATAGAAAAGTCAGGAAATAGCGTGGGAAATAGAGCCTGTGAGAAACAACTTGAAAAAGAGGTTTTATTATAAAAAAGGGTTTATAATAGAGTATGAACTGGCATCAGCCCATACTAGGGTCTATTGCCTTTATAATAGGGGGAGAATTGTAGAGGAGCCCAAAGAACGTCCTGGGCTGAGGCCCTTAAGGCATAACCCAATCATTTTTGGCTAAGAATATTAATAGGGATCTGAAAAAAATCTTCAAGAGCTTTGGATAACATCATAAAATTTTTTGATAATGGATTTCTAGGCTTGGTGAAAAAATTAGTCAATTAAGCCAATTCTACACAAATTTATTTTGAATTGAAGATATTTTGCAGCGAGTTTTTTCTTAGTCCATTTTTACCTGACTTTTGGTTTAATAATCTTGAGAGTGGATTGGGTGACTAGGATGTTGATCCACAATTTAATTTACTAGTTGAAACACAATCTGGATCACTAGACCTTTAAAGTGTTGATTAGTGATTTGGAGCAGATTTTAGCTTTCTCTATAATATATAATTAACTTAACTATAGTGGTATGAGTCCTGGGGCACTGCCAGTGGCCTATAAGCTGGACCACCTCCCTAAAACCGCCTCTATTATCTCCAAAAGTGAATATTAGGAAAAGGGGTAGTGAGTGAGGATCATATGGGCCAGGTCTGTAATCTATTGCTCATCTACCACATTAATTAAGCTACTAAGCTGAGATAAGGGATCTATGGGAAGCCTGAGGCCTCTTACACCATAAGAATTACTTCTCACAGTCCAGGTGTAAAGGTATCAGCATCAGGACTTACAGGCATTGGGTGCAACATATGACATGTGCTTTGGCATACCTGAAGCAGGTTCTTAAAGAACAACAGAAAGTGAGTGCAGTGGGGACAGCTGAGGGGAAGGTTTAAAGGGAGCGGTGGCATAACATTTGATGGGTGTAATGGGCCAAATCCCCACATTAGCCCAAAGATGCTGGAGATTTACAAAGACAAAAATTCAAAATTCTGAGTTGGACCAAGTGGTTTTATCTGAGGATCAAAAAAGCCATGAAAAATGGCGGAAAACCCAATAGAAAATTAATATGATAGTCTCTTGATTTTATAAGGGAAGCTTAATACCAAATGTCAGAAAAAATTTATGGACATTCATGGGAACACTATGAAAGGCTTTAAAGCTTCCATGTGACCATCAAATAGAATTTTTCTAATTATTAAGCTAAAAGTTTTTTCAATTAGAATATCACGCATTGCAAAATAAATCAAGGCTTCACTTTGCTCCCTTCAGATAAGTACCTTTTTTAATAGGTAATTATAAATGCCACATAGTTGAAAAGCTGGATTGTGACAGTTCCCTTGTAAGATGGAATTGTTGGCTGATGGAAGATGTGGCTGGGTCACTTTGATACACTGGAAGTCAGATGTGGAATTTATGATGGAAGCTGTGCTACAGGAACAACTGAAGGGAGGAAAGGTGGAGGTTTTGCTGCATTTATGACAGAAGGCAGAGACAGCAGGCGCAGCAGATGTCGTGTGAAACAGGTATATTGGAGGTAGATGCTTAGACACAACAGAAGTGGGTGCCGCAGGTGCAGCTGATGATGGAAGTGTTGAGAGGATGTGGCAGAGCAACAAATGTCAGGCATGTCAGACTCAACAGAGGCAGTTGTAGATGGCATCTTGGAGTCATGTGGATATTTGTACATTTTTTACTCAGTGTTGAGGAAAAAAGCAGATCATGGTTGAAAAATTGAGCTGAATACTGCTGCAATAGCATAAACCTTCTAGGGATTAGCAAAGCTGAGATTGTAAAATCCCAAGCTGGATTAAGTAGTTTTGTTTAAAGCTCAAAAAACAAGCTGTGAAAAAAATTGCAAAAAAATATAAGAAAACCAAGATGGGGGTTCTTCTGGTTTTGAGGGAATCTTACTACTATAAATTGTGGGTTATTTTTGAACATGTGTGGGAACACTATGGATGGTAATTGGATAATCACTTGTGACCATCAGATATGATTTTTCCTACATGTGAGATATCAATTTTCGCATTTGAGATGTCTAACATGTCAAAATGGAACAAGGATTTATTAAGCTCCCATCACGTAAGTACTTTTTTAATTTGCAATAACTATGAATGCTACAGTTTGGGCAAAGTTGGCTCATGACAGAGGGCATGGCAGACTTGATGAAGGCAATTGTAGATGGCACCTTGGAGGCATTTAGACATTTAGATGTGATACTTTAGCAAGGAGGGAGACTGGTAGATCTTTGTTAAATGTTATGGTCCAAAGCCTGCTACATCACCCAAACACCATAAAGTGCTTTATATATTTGAAAGTTAAAACCGCTTTTCTTTCCCATAACAATCGCTTTAGTTACTACAATTCAATTTGAACAGCACATTTGGATAATCACACACAGGAAAGATGGGCGACTTTAATAGCAAAAATAATACAACATGGGCAAGCGTCGCGGCAAGTGGTGCACTTAATGGTGCAACTAAGGGCAAGAAACGCCCTGGAGGGGGACCAGGAACCCAATCTGCAAAGAAATCGCAAACTCAGACACCATCTGGGTTTATGGTATTTACTGTAAAGCACGCGCAATACATGTACATTCAATTCAACCAGCCTTTGTCAAAGGTGGAACATTGGATCAGACTCTTCCTTGGGGATGAGTCACCAACCCTGTGGGAGAAAACATGTGAGGCACAGCCTTCACTTTTCCCTCACGCGGTGTACATAGCCACCAACAACATGGGCCATGGCTGGATCAATATTGGTTTTGAAACAGCTGATGAAGCCGATGTAGCAGCAAAAATCTGCATGGAAATTGCCCTCCCCTGAGGGCAAAAAATTGTGTGCACCGCGCGCACCAGATGGAGCAAAGCGAAAACTTTGTTCATCTCCTTTGACTCGCTCCCCACCAACCTTCCTCATAAGGTAATCGAGGAGGAGCTCTGCAAAGGTCTTGTGGCCTATGGAGAAATCCAACAACTCGAATTACAGCGATTTTGCTTAATGCCCAACCTGTGCATGGGCAAAGCTATCGTTGTAATCAACCCCTTCCCAGAAGTGGAAGAGGATTTATCCAGAATTCTCCGCGCAGCAGAATTTCACTTTGCAGATGGGGGCTAGTCAGCTGCATTCCGAGTTACACTGGAACACGCACCACCCATTTGCAACCACTGTGGCCCACTGGGCCACAAAGAAAATACATGCCCTATAAAGAGGGCTTAATGGAAAATGATTTTTGTGAAGAAGCTATGGATGAAGATAATGAAAACTTCGCCAAAATGATTGATGGCCACCACCCATTCCACTGGGGTGAAGATGGACTATACTCCATCGTGGACCCAGTTACAAGTAAACAGCGTAAAGCAGCACAAAAAGCCTGTAAGAGAGCAGCGGCTGAAGCGGCGGCACACACGGAATCCACCATTAACCACGGACAAATTTGGGAGGATATTTCAGATATTCACCAAACCAACCAATCAGAACAATATGCCCAGGTCGAAAATTTTCACAGTAACCAGACTGAGCCACAAAGCGTCATCAGTCATGCACATACTGAGGAACAATGCAACCGCAATTTGGGTGAAAATGCGGTGCACAATGCAACAAAGTTGAACCTCAAAAATATAAAATCCAATCAACAACCCGCATCAAATCAACATGAGACCTGTGCAGGAAAAGTTGATGCAAATGCAAAACTGCAATTCCCTTGAATCATTGGGTCAGATTAAGGGAACCAACAATGGCAGTGAAAGAGCTGGAGTACAGACGCGGAGCATGGCCAAAATGAGCCGCGGTGGGATAGGACCAGAGGGTCCTCCCAACCACTCCTGAGGCGCTGCGGGCACCTCAGTGTTAATAGGGATGTTAAACATCGCGGGAGCCAGGGCTCATACGTCCCAAGCCAAAAAGCTGACATTCCTGCAAAAACCTCTTGTAGACATCTTGGCCATCCAAGAAACCCACTGTCTACAAGAGGAAGAAGGATCCTGGTCAACCAGGGTCGCACCATCACAATCAGTATGGACGTCTATTGTGGGGTGATAGTCCAAAACAACAAAAAATTTAAATTACAAATTCATCATCACACTTGCACAGTTGAGTCCTGGTAGCAACAATCACATGCCAAGATGGAATAATTTCGTTAGCATGTATCTATGCGCCGTGCACTGCAACTGAGAGAAAAAAAATTTTGAAAAAATTTCTACTCTCACCCTCCCACCAGATATCATCATGTTAGGCGATTTCAACTGCTGGGATAACCCCAATACAGATTGATGGCCTAATCCCAGGGGACACCCACCTGGACACATTGAATATCGCACAATGAAGGCATCTCTTGGCTTACAGGATGCTCTTCCCCCCAATTCACCAATCCTTCCCCACATGACAAGACCCAACATATGTGAGGGACTGCTCATATCAATGAGTCGTATTGACCACATCCTCATCCCACAATCCCACCACTCAAGAATCTCCAAATTTACAACAAAAAAGATCAATTTTTCTGATCACCAATTAGTTATGGTGCAGTTAGCACCAACCCAATCCCACACACAGGTGTCGCCTTGGAGAAAGCTTCACCCAGAAAATATAAAAATGCCTGAGATATCTGACTGGGTTGAAAACAAGGCTACAAACCCAGAATTCACAGCCCCATTCACTTCAGATCCCATCGGAACATGGAATAGTTTTCAAAAAAGATTTAATCAAAAAAACCTGACATATTGCATCACACAAGTACACCGCGGACACAGCCACAATCAAGCGTACCTTGGCAGAACTAGACCACCTGGAAATAAATACTCTGAGATCTGGCTATAGCCCTAATTAAGGACGCAAATGGGCAGAAATCTCAGCCCAACTTAACAGTCTCATCTTTGAACACCAACACAGAATCAAAGTATCAAACAAAGGCAAGTTCATAAAGGAAGGCAAAACCTGTTCAACATATTTTTTCCACCAATTCCACTCTCACAGAAACCAGCCCATGTGCACACAGGTCTGCAAGACCAATGGCACCGTGGCAACTGACCCTGAGGAGGTCAAGGCTGAAGTACACTGCTATTACACCGAATTATATCGCAATATGCCAACAGATCCACAAAAAATTAAAGAATTTATTCAAACTGCCAAGATATAAAGTACACCACCAAATTACAATATACTATCACTTATCACATGGGAGGAGCTTTGAGAAACAATTCGCGGTGCACCACACAGGAAATGCCCAGGGCCTGATGGGATACCCTACGAATTTTACAAAAAACATTTTTTAACAAATCGCCCCCCTCCTATTGGCGTCAATGAACCAGTGCTTGCTGGAAACACGCCTATTACCAGGAGGCCATGAATCCTACGTTATAACCTTGTATAAAAAGGGTGACAAGTTGGACCTGGCCAACTGGCGCCCAATTGCACTCTCCAACACTGACACAAAAATTCTAACAAAAATTCTAGCAGCTAGATTAGGCGCAATTGCATATGACGTCCTATCACCCAACCAGTTTGGGTTTATACCAGGGCGTTCAATCTGGAACAACATACACCCCGTTGCAAACATTTGCCAATCCAAAGCAACTGGTGCCCTGGTCTTCTTTGATCAGGAAAAGGCGTATGACCGTGTTAGCTGGCCATACCTAAAAAATGTTTACATGCCTTCAAACTCCCACCAAGATTCATAAAATGGGCGATGCTCCTAACAGAATCTGCAACCATGGCTGTATGCGGCCCTGGATTCCTAACAAACAATATCAAACCACACAAAGGGCTCAAACAAGGGGATCCCCTCAGCCCACTGCTATACAATTTCAGCTTTGACCCACTCCTCCAAGTAACTGACTCACGTCTCATGGGGATAACCGCACAAGGACAACCAAAAGTCAAGATACTGGCCTTTGCAGATGACTGCGTAGCAGGTATAGCAAACAATGAAGATGCCCGACAGCTGGAACACACTCTAGAGGAATACTCCAAGGTGAGCAATGTATCGCTCAACAAAAGGAAGACAGAGATCATCTTCTTAGGCAAATACACAAACAATTGGGCCACAACATCAGATCCTCACACCAACACTCGAAGAAAAAACCCAATTATTTTACCCTTTGCAACACCTCCCACCACCACTCCTGTCCGACACCTTGGAATCTGGCTAGAATCAGGGGGATATGCTAATGAGACAATGGAAATTAACCTATTACAACGGGTATCCAAACGCGTAGCCTCCCTCAAGGGGAGAACCCCAGGACTAACAGGACGAGTTACAGTTGCTAACTCGCTCATCCTCCCAATACTGTGGTGCCAGGCCCATGTGATAGCCTTCTCACCTACCTTTATAACCTCAATTCGCACACTTATCCAGGGCTGGCTGTGGCCTGGCTCTCACCCTCCTATACAGATGTAAACACTATTTGGCCCACGCTCAAGCGGAGGCATGGGACTAATAGATTTTGAGAGCCATGCCAATCACATCCTAGGTACCTGGATAAAGGAATTCTTGCTCCAGACCTCCCGCAACAACATTGGTCTAGAGCAGCAAGGACTAACTTTGTTCAGGCGCTCAAATTAACCAACCCACATAGTCCACCCAGACTACTTTCATACCTTGCCAAGCACCCTACTGCAACAGGTCCGCATGGAACATCCCCTCATTTCAAACATATCCTCCAAACTATCCGCCGTATGGGATGGACCATAGAGAACATGGGTATTATACAGGGAAGGGGACGACCCAGCCCCCAATTTAAATTAAGAAACCCAGAAAACCACCCCCATAGGGATATGCTCGCAACAATCCCAAGCATAGCTAGGATAGAATAACTAGATATGCATGACATTCCCTATGATTTAACCACACAGAAGGCAATGTGGAAAATGACTCACCACCCACTCCTACAGCCAAGGATAAGAGCAAACGCCTGGCGCTGTTTAAGAAGGACCTATAGGACGGTGGGCCACTCCAAACCCTCCACAAAACATGTGCAGTATGTGGAGGGGAGGGATCCCTACATCACCGCCTAGAAACATGCCCCCAACCAAAGCTATATGGTAGGAAGTCGCACGCCTGCTCAAGATTCAAAACGAACAGGAATTCTTGATATCAAAGAGTATCTTCGCGCTCCATATTGAGTCACCAATTCCATCTACCCTACGCTCCCTAATAATACCCATTGCAATGTGGACAATACACACAATTGTATTAGATGCGTTCAAGGGCACAGTCCCAACCATTCATGGGATTATTAACAAATTCCATGTCCACTTACTAGAGCACTTCCAAGCCTGGCTCTATGGATATATGAGACCAAGGCAAAAAGCGCTCATAGAATCACGGTTTCCACTCTGGTTCCTCCACACAGACCCTTTCCTTCACACCTGCTCCATAGCAGGGGAAACCCCCTCGGAGTAGTGCACCAACCCCCCCATACCTGGCAGTCCCGCTGGCAACAGGGGTAGCTTGAGTACCCTGAGGTGCCCAATTTTATATTTGTTAGTTATTCTCTTAGTTTCACATATATTCGGTAATGTCTGTCCCCTGGTCGGCTTACCTCAGTTAGATAAAATATTTGAAAGTTAAAACCCATTAAGGTTGGATTGAAATAAGTATTATTGTAGTGATAATGGACGTATAACGTAGCACAGAAACTATATAGAAAATCAAAAATGGGATTTTCTTGGTTTTTTAAGGATCTTTATACCAAATGTTTATGGATATATTGTGCACATAAGGGGACACTTCATAAAGGGTAAAAGCTTTATGTGGCTTACAGATTGGAATAATCAATCTGATATAATATTAATTTTGCAAATGAGAGGTCCAACATTAAAAATCAGAAGTGAGGCTTTGCCATACTCCAAAAATTTAATTCTGCCAAGTTTCAAGAACCATGAATGAAAAAAGTGTAAATCCAGATTATGACACATCAGTAAAGGTATGAATGTTTTTTATATTCTGAATGGCGTACGATGAGTCATACACTCAAAAAGCACTTCTAGTTTTCATGACACCCTTTGTTCAGATTTCTAAGTGAATGTGGTATTCTTCCTTATTAGTCTTATCTGGGGTTTGCTAAGATGAGAAATTTTGGTACAAATTTAAGGCACCAAAATATCATACCAAGGAACACTTAATGCCTTTTATAGTTTTCAGATTAGGCATGTTTGTTATAGGATCCACTTTTCTTGAAGAAGCTTATTCCTTCACGTCATATATTATGTCCTATAGCACAGCTTATATGATAGAATGATCAGTTTGAGGGCTCAAAATCTAATGTTATACTTACATAGTCACTGGTAGCTTTCCTTAAGGTGTTTAAGATAGTATCAGACTCCTTAGAAGTACTGTAATGCTATCAAGGATAGATGACAACTCAGCTCATCTTGAGTCATGTAAAGTATGATCCACCTCTCATTGAAAAGGGGCGGGAGCATTTCAGAGGCCTTGCAGAAGCCAGGTTGGTTGATAGATATATTTTCTTAAAATAAAAGAAAATTTTATTGATGTTGATGCAATAAGTCCAACTTCTTAGTAACCAGTGGCTAGATCCATAGCAGAGAAGAAATTGGATAGAAAGTTGGTGAGAGCATTATCAGTAAAAAGATGGAGTAGCTTCTCTTTAAAA
This sequence comes from Massospora cicadina, assembly GCA_022478985.1. NCBI lineage: Eukaryota > Fungi > Entomophthoromycota > Entomophthoromycetes > Entomophthorales > Entomophthoraceae > Massospora > Massospora cicadina. Next base: position 35,822 of record JAKSZP010005399.1, on the reverse strand, counting down.
CAGGTTGTTGAGCTTTCTATAATCTGTTACTAATAAATTCTACCATTTTTGTTTAATTAGTAGAAGTGGTAAAGATCCCAGGATTTATAATGGTGCTAACAGTATGATTTTGTGTAATTGCTTAAAATCTGTCCTCATTTGTTTTTTTTCAACTTTGTATTTGCATTAAAGTTTGAACCTAATGAGAATGTCATCGCTTAAATCACTCTTATGACTCAGTTCTATTATTTTATAATTTGTGATCTGACTTGGATTTTATACCGTTGTAAATTTTAGGGAATGATGAAATTTTTCAAGTACTTATACAGTCTGTTCTAAAAAATGTGAACATTTGACAGGGTACAGGGAAGATTGTCATCTGGTAAACCCAAGTCATGCTGTGTTATGATATATTGCACCTTTACAACATACTCAATTACAAACATCTGTTCTTTCCATATCTTCTTATGCTTCCTCAAAAATATCTCAAACTCATTATCTTTTGCTAAAAGTATGTCTAAATTTTTTTGATGAGCTGGATTTAAGATGCCTGGTAGATCCTATGACTTTTAGAGCTAACTTTTTCATACTCTTTATGTGTAGGAAGCAACTTTGAGGGATGCTGATATTAATTTAGTGTCAGATACACATTGTTCGCCAGGATTTGTTTCCAACTTTTTTAAAAGCATATGAGGGGATATCATCCTTTGCATCAACTGACTCTAGTAACTCTTTTGTATGCTGTCCTAAGGTTGTATAATGTATAGTTAATTCAGAATCTGGGTACTCAACCAGAAAATATGATTATTCTTGCTATTCTAAATATCTTAAAAGCAAAGAAACTTCATACTTGAGAAGAGAAGAACTTCCTTCATATTATTGACATTACCATATTCATTTTTAAATTAAAATAAAAATGAGCATATTGTAGTTAGTTGGTGTAAAGATTTATTACAGGTTCTGAGAGAATCAATTAAACAAATGCGTTTAGGTAAGAATCTTTAGCTTTAATGGTCCTGGTTTTTAGTGCCTGCTGTTATGTACTCAAGAAAATAAATAAGTTTAAGCGCAAGCCTATTTTTTGATGAGCTTCAAAAATACCACATTAAAGGCGGGCCAATATCATGAATGGTCAAGTTTATTTCCATCTTAATTACTCCTTTACCTTTTTTGATACTTTTTCTAAAGCTGAAAGGAAGGACAAGGGCCTCTTACATGTGGGACGTGGCGGTGAGCTTCTGGCTCTCTGGGTACCTATCCTTGATTGCTACCAAGTTGTGAAGTGTTTGATGGCCATATCAACAGGAAAAAATTAATTAAAGATGCTTTGTGTGCCAATGACTTCAGTGCTTCTGAGGGCCTTCCTGAATAAAATTCCTTCAGTAACCAAAAAATTGTTAGAATATTCTGCATTCAGTCACCCAGAAACCTTAATTTTAGCAGAAGCTCATAAATGTAGTAAGACTTCAAGTATCCTTCAAGATTTTCATTGGAGTTGTTTTAATACAGACAGATGTGAAATTTAAGTTGTGTGGTCAGAAGGTAAAGGTGGAATGTCAGCAATAGAGGTGCCTGATTTTAAAACAACACATCTCTTCCCTGACCCTCTTAATTGAGACTTCTTCCTATGATACTAATCCTTGAGATGTCCTGACTGAAAACAGTAGTACACTTGGGTTGATCCATTTTTTATGTCTACTTTTCAACCGTTAGGACACTGAGTCTTGTTTGAGAACTTTGGTGTGACTTCAGGTATGTATAATCATCAATATCAAGCAAGCTCTCCTTTATATCATGAACAGTCCTGTAATTACTCTTCACAGAAGCGATGTGCATAAACAACTAAAAACCTTTGTTCAAGCCAGGCATAAAAGCAGAAAAAGAGTTGTCAGTGTAAGCATCTTTAAGATTATAAAGCCTGAAATTAAATTTAAACCTGTCTTAGAAATATTACATTGACTCTCTTTTACATATCTGAAGCGCATAAAAGCTATCTTATTCATACGCAATATATTTAATTATCAAAGCTCGTTGATAAGAGAAACTTTAACTTCTGACCAAGTATGAAGGTATACCATATGAGGTACTATAGCCTCAGGCCCATCTAGTTCTAAAAAAAAGATTCCATATCAGTTTTTTTGATGGACGGGTGCTTTTCCATGGCTTCTTTTTATATATTTATGACTAAACAATAAAACCCTCTGTATGTGTAAACCTTCTCTTAAAGCTGGCAAAAAAGAACAGGCATAACACATGCTTTAATACTACTGCATACATAATGAATTCAGTGATCTCAGATTGTAAATTTATAAGGTTAAGGTAGTAAGAAACTTAAGTAATGCTTTTATAGAGGATTTTATCGTGCTTTAATATCCTCAGAAAAAATTAAAGGTGTGGATCTATATCAAGACAGTCTTTCCTCAAGAGAATTCTTGTCAGATTGAAGTTTTAATTATGATGGTTGAGCTCCCTAGAGTCTTTAATAGAAGAGGTGCAATTAATGAGTAAAGTAATGCCGTTCACCTCAAGATTGTCAAAACGCTTGAGGAGATAATCTTTAAGCTTTTTTCATTCAGAGTCAGCATTAGGGTTGGTAATCTTAAGCATAAATTCTACCCTATTTTTAAATTTTTAAATTTTAAATTTATTGCGGGGAAGGCCGACCATGGGACGGACACTTCTGAATATGACTCAGACGAGACAAAACTTAGTGCCAGGTGAGGCACCCCAGAGAAGCGATGCTATCTCTTGTTGCCAGCGGGAACGCCACTTATGGGAAGGGGGAGGGAACGTGTGTAGGGGGCGTAGCCACTATTGTGCACGTGTGGAGGAAGGGGTCTGATTTGATGAACCAGACTGGGAACCAGGAGGAGACCAGCTGCCGGCGACGTGGTGGGAGATATCCAAACATCCACGCTTGAAAGTGATCCACCAAATGAGACCGGAATCTGTGGACAGCTTCAGGGAGGGTGTAGATGGATCTGGCGATGGCATCCAAGACAATCGTGTGGATAGTCCACATGGCGATTGCAACCACCAGAGCACGAAGGGAGGGTGGGAGGGGGAGGCCATTGATGAAGCAAACATATCTCTTGACAAACTGAAGGGATGTGTTTGATCCTGGCCTAGCAGACGTTGGACTTCACGCCATATTACTTTAGAGGTGGGGCACTTCTCCAGGCGGTGAAACAGCGTTCCATACTGGCCACACACGACACAGGATGAGTGTAAAGCTTTAGAGCGCTCAGCTGTATGATACACCCGCCTCAGGCAGCGCCACACATGGGAGCGGACTTGAGGCTGCAACAGAGGATGGTGTGCGTATTTCCAGATAGTCTTTTGGGTCTCAGTGGAATAAGGGATGTCCATCATGTCCAGGTAGTCCACCCTGGATAGGGCATGGGGCCGAATGGGGATCACGCCATCATGGATGGTTAGCCCCTGTACCTCTTGTGTGAACTGAGGAGAGGGGCGGCCTCTTCAGGTTGTATGTCCGCTAATACGAATTCTCCACTCTGCGCTTCGCATGGAGAGTAGGATTCGTTTGTAGTAGGTTTTAGTCCCATGAGGACCTGTGGCCGATGTGTGTGATGCGAGGTATTTCATCAGGGAGTGGGGGTTTGATGGATTGTTGAGGCCCAAGGCTCGGGAGAAGTTGGAGCAGGCCGCGCGGGACCAGCGTTGGGATGGGAGTGTAGGAGCGGTGACGGCCACTATCCAGGTACCCAAGATCTTGGCATCATGGGCTCTGAAGTCGAGCAGACCCATGCCACCTTGATGATGAGGGCCAAACATGACCTCTAGCCGTACTGGTGGAGGGCGGCCTGACCAAAGCCATCCTTGCAGCAAAGCATACAGGGATTTGAAGAAGCTTGGGGAGAAGGGGATGGCGTGGGCTCCAAACCAGACTTTGGATAGGAGCATAGAGTTGGCAAGAACAACCCTGCCAGTGAGGGTAGTAGGGTGGGCTCTGAGAGAGGCGATTTGCTTCGTCACGTTGTCCAGTATATGGCACTCCATTACTGCTGACGCATATCCTCCTGCCTCCATCCACACACCCAGATGGCGCACCGGTCCTATGGTAGGACGTGGCATGAAGGGGAGCACCAGTGGAGCGGTGTGTGTTGAGTTAGTAAGGCGTGACTGTGGGTGAGCAGATGGGCCGGGTTGGGAACTAATTGCTGGGGCCCAGCAGTTCTGAAACTGACCAAGGAGGATGATTTCAGTTTTGGAGGCGTTCAGTGTCACGTTGCTTACCCGGGAATATTCTTGGATGAGGGCTTCAAGCGCGCGTACATCTTTATTATTAGACACCCCCACCACGCAGTCATCTGCAAATGACATCATCTTGACTGGGGTTTAGCCTGGCACATGGACCCCCAGTGAGTTGGGCATTCACATTTCGCAGTAGTGGGTCAAGGCTGAAGTTGTATAAGAGTGGGCTCAGGGGGTCCCCTTGTCACAAGCCCCTTTGAGGGCGGACTACTTCCGTTAGGAAGCCTGGGCCACGCACTGCCATTGTTGCAGATTCCGTGAGCAGCATCACCCAGTTGATGAAGCGGGGGGTAGGCGGAATTGATGGAGGCAGGCCCTTAGGTATTCTCAGTTTACTCTACCATAGGCCTTTTGTTGGTCCAAGAATACCAGTGCTCCTGAGGCTGTGGACTGACATGCATTAGCCACAGAGTGCACGTTATCCCAAATCTACCTTCTGGGTATGAAACTGAATTGTTCTGTGGAGATGGTGGCAGATGCTACAGTCCCTAAACGGTTAGCCATGATTTTTGTTAAAATTTTGGTGTCTGTGTTTGTTAGAGAAATGGGGCGCCAGTTGACTAAGTTAAGCTTTTCCCCTTTCTTGTAGAGTGTGACAGCAAAGGCCTCATGTCCTCCTGGTAGGAGGCGCGTTTCCAACAGGCTTTGGTTAAGTGAGGTGAGCAGCAATGGGGATATATATTTGAAATATTTTTTGTAGAACTCATATAAAATGCCATCTGGCCTGGCATTTTCGGTTTGGCGCACCACAAATGGCTGTCCATAATTCGTTTGGAGTAATTAAATTCATTATTTCCGGGTACCAGAAAATGGTGTGGATATGAGCTTGGTCGAGAAATTCCGCCACATTGGCTGGCTGAATTGGTTCAGCTCAGTATAACTCAGAGTAATATTTTTTCATTTCGTTTGCCACTTTGGCCGGTGTGTCTGCAATGAAATTATCCAACTTTTGCACCTGTGTGTAGGCCACGCTCTGGCGTGGTGCAAAAAATGATTTAAAAAAATATATGGTGCACTTGTCACCTTTAGTGATGCGTGTGGCCCTGTATTGGACACAAACCCAATGTTTGTGTTGCCTTTCAAGTGCGTTGAGGTGGGCGGCTGCCTATGCCCACTTCCGCCCCATGCAGGGCTGTATCCTGTAGCTGGAATATTGGACTCCAAGTGGGCCAATTCCACCAGAGCGCGCGAGATAACTGCCGATGTGGCTCATGAGCATCTGGAGGAGAGATGGTGATAGTGGCGGATGGTGTCCTCTTTGAAAGTTGCCCATGTGGAAATGGGGTCCGCGCAAAATGGTGCAACAAACGATTTTGCCAAAGTTGCCTCTTCCACCCACATGGAAAATCCTGGCGACGCGAGCTTGGGGGGCGGATTTTGCACCAATGTGGGGCCTTAGCAACTGTGACTGGTAGGTGGTAGGTTATCAAGACCAGTCGGTGGTTGGAGAATTCTATTTTCGTTTTTTTGAAGTGGGAGATGTGGGGTTGGAATTTTGCTGGCATTAGAATAAGGTTGATGCAGGTCATGGACCTTAATTGGCCATTGTGGATATGGGGATGCATCATGTTTTTGAGCAGTGGGGCATGTCGTGGCAGTGCATCCATTAACCCAAGGGTGGCCTTTAGAACGCGTAGTTCTATGTGACCCTGTGGGGCGTGGGGTGAGGGAGGCCACCAGTCTGTTGGTGAGGTTAGCCAACAGTTCATGTTGCCGACTAGGAAAGATAAGGGGGTAGCAGGAGGGATTTGACCGATGAGAAAAATTCCTGACGCTCAAGTGCACCGTTTGGGGCATAGATGTTGACGATTGCGTGTGCTACATCAGCCCATGAGAAGGTGACGATGAGCACTCAGCCATTTAGGAATGTTTCTGAGGATGTGAGTTTGAAAAAATTATTTTTCTGAATTAGCACCCCACAGTGCTTCGAAAAAGGATAGGGATGGGAGGAGCATTGTTTTCCAAGCTTCCTTGGAACCTCGTGGACAGTGGGACTCCTGGATGGCCAGGATATCCACAGGTAAATTGTGTTGTAAAAAACTCATTTTTCTAGCCTGGGATGGGGAGGCCTTGAGTCCAGCGATATTCAACATCCCTAGAGTGAAGGTTTCCCCCATTGCACCTTAGGTGCGAGGGGGTGGGCCCCTGGCCCACCAGCCTCTTCCAGGTCCCCACGGGCTTTCACAGCAGCGCGGGTATCAGCAGCAACGCTATCAGGGTTTTTGTTAATTTTTGCAGAAAGAGTCACGTTGGCTTTGGCCTTCACTTTTTGTTTTCCTAACGTCGGATGAATTTTTTTGCGGTGCGGATGAGTTCAGTGCACCGTCAAGCAGGTCAAAAAATTTTTTTTCAGTTGGGATAGGTCCCAAGTCAGTTTCAACTGAAGCTTGGGTGCAACAATTGGGTGGGATCGAATCTCCCATCAGATCCTCAGATTGAGTGGCCCACTCAGCATGGGCTTCCCAATCTGATTGGATGATGGATTCCTGAGTTGCTTCTGCCATGAAGGTCTCCATGTCCTCCTGGCGTTGTGAGTGTGGGATAGCGGTGGTGGCCTTGGCCGCTTCCTTGGCTGTGGCTCTATGGGCCTGCTTAGCCTTCTTCCGCTTCCTGTGGGGAGATAGGCTTTACCAGGGGTAGCAGCCTTGTGCTCCCCACGGGAAAGCCTCCTTGGTGCTAGCGGTTGGTTTGTAGTGCGCCTCTCCACTGGCCATGGCCGCTGAGGGGTGCTATTGGAATGTAACGCCCTCTTTGATGGGGCATGCGTGTGCCTTATGGCCAAACGTGTCACAGTGGGTGCAAATGGGGGTGCACTGTCCACAGTCACCCAGAACAGGTGGGTGGTATGCCCTGCAATATCAATAAAAGTGGAGTGCGGGATCTGGGTTAGGTCCTTCACGATCTCCTCAGTTAGGTCAGAACTGCGATGGCTTTGCCAGTGCACAGGTGTGGCATCAGTGTGAAGCGTTGCATTTTGAAAGATTGTATTTTGCCATATATGGTGAGACCATCTTTCAGGTGTTGTTCCAAAATGTCACGTTTTACCGTAGTAGGCAAAAAATCAAATTTGAGGAAAATTTGGTTATTTTTGTCCATCTGGTGCATTTGGTTTTGATGACCTGTTGCCCTTTTTGGAGGTCAACCACTATGCGCACCGCTGCAGCCTCATCTGCTGCTTTTTTGCTTTTGAAACCTAGGTCCAGCCAACCATGCAACATGGAGTGAGGTGCAATGTACACTGTGGTCAGAAAAACTTTGTGTACATCTTCACAAAATTTTTCCCATAAGGCTGTTTTTTGGATGTCCAGATACACACGGACTCCAAATTCCACCGACGAAAGTGGCTGGGAGTGTGGCGTGTTGATGTACTGGTTGCATCGTGCTTGCCACATGAGTACCTCCAGGGAAATTGTGACCGCCGGTTTTTTAAGATTTTTGTCTATTCTGCTGGATTCTCTGGGGCGTTTTTGAACGTTGGAGGCCGCAGGCCTTCCACCTGCTCCTCTTACCTTGCTTGCCCAACTGCTCCCTGACATGGGCGCAGACTAATCTCCTCTGTGAGATTATCAAACTAGATTCAGTCGTGAATTGAATAGGTTGCAATAGTGATTGCAACGAGAAAGAAAAGTTCACACGCGTCTTTTAAAATGAAGGAATCTTATCCTTCTAATCCCTTGAGTTCTTCTGAATTTGGAACAGAACAGGGGTCTAGCCCTGAGAATGAATTAAAGGTTTCAGATGATTCTGCCACGATGATGTCACCCATGGTTGCCCCTATAAATATTGTGTCCTCGACTAGTGATATTTCCTTGATTTGTGAGGTGCTTCCCACTGATTTCCTCCCTGTCTTTGTGGAAATCAGGAGCATCAGAGGGTCTGAACCTAGATTTAACCAAAAAGGGGACTCTGTTATCATTTGTTCTTCCCAAGCCATTTCTGAGGTGCATGCTGATGCATCAGTTCTGGGCTTGGGGGTGATGGCCCTGGATATTGATGCACACCAAACCATCAGAATAAGTGTGGGTTTTCTGGAGCCTGAAAACGCGTTTTATAACGTGAGAAATTTATCCCAAAATGAGCCGTTTATATTCTCATATGGGCTGGATGAGGACCCTATTCTGGTATATCAGATTACCTCTGAGAACCCTCGTTTGACCCCTACCATGATCATGGGTTCTCAGGAAGTGGAAAAGGAACTTCGTTATAAATATAAAGATGTATATGTCCCTGCAGAAGGCATGGTGGGATATGTGGCCTCAGTAGTAAGAGTGGCCCACTATCCCTCCACCTTCTATGATTCCAAAACATACCCTGATGGCTTGTTGAGACTGGAGGAAGAATTTTCGAGTGAAGTGATGGCATTTTCTGCATTGGATAAATCCCATTCTGGATACTTCTTGTTGACTGCTACCCTTACATCCTCTTTTAAAAAGTTCAGCACAACTATTTTGGTGGATACCTGTGCCTCAAATAATTTTATTGACCAATACATTGCTGACTACCTTGAGTTGAATTACTCACCAGGTGGTATGGTTAGAGGTGGGGCTTCTCAAGGTATCCCCACACTGAACGTCATGGGGTTAGTTGACTTCCAATTGGGCTCCTATCTATTGTCCGACCAGTTTCAAGCTATCAGAAACCTCTTGTTCCCCATTATTTTGGGTGTAGAGTGGTGGCGGAAGTTTGACGTCAGGACTAATTTAAAAGAGAACACTCTATCATCGTCTTTGATAAACAGTCACCAGTTGATTGTTCCTTTGTCTGAGGATAACGCCCAGGGCAAATTACCCCATTGGCCCAATGTTCCCACTCCTTATCTTTCCCCTTTACTGAAGCCCTCCGTGGGACTTTTCTTACCTTCCTGTTTGGAGGAGTTGGCATCTTCTTTTGATGCAGCTTCAGCTAGTACCCTACCAATTATTCCAAAATTAATTGTGAGTTTAAACTCACTGTGGATCTGGTGCGTATTTCTTCTCCCATATACCCATTGACTGTCCGGGAGGAAGAGGCTTTAGATGTGTGAGTGAAATAGAAGTTGGTCAAAGGTGCCATCTTTCAGCATACCTCCCCCATATGCTCCCCACTTCTCTTTGTGAGAAGGCTGATGGAACATTACGCCCTTGTGTCAATTATAAATGTAAACAATGTGACTGTAAATGACATTCATCCCATCCCTTTAGATTCCCAGATTGTACGTTATGTAGAAAAGGCAAAAGTTTTCTCCAAGTTGGATTACCTCAATGCATTCAATCAATACTGGTTAAAGAAGGGCCACGAAGTGGTTAACTGCATTCTTCCCCAGAAAAGGAACTTTCCAGTTTCAGGTCATGCCCTTCGGGCTTAAGAATACCCCTTCCATCTTTCAACGCCGCATTGATGCTAAGTTGGGGGACTTGTTGGGGGTATGCGCAGTTGCCTACATGGATGATATCCTGGTGTTTTCCCCTGATCAGGAGTCACATGCAGTACACCTTTGACAAGTGGTGGAGAGATTGAGGGCCGCTCGCCTTACACTCAAGATTAGTAAACGTGAATTCTTCAAGTCCCAGATTATTTTTCTGGGCAACGTCATTTTTGATTAAGGCCATATGATAACTCCATACAAGGAGAAGGCTATTCGTGAGTGGCCCACCCCCACCTCAGTCAAGGAATTGAGGAGCTTTTTGGGGATGTGTACGTTCCTCAAGAAGTTCACGCCCAACCTCTCCAAGGTGGCAGCACCCTTATATAAGGCCAGCGGTGCCAAGGTGCTTCAGTGGTCCCCCATTTTGGAGGATGCTTTTCAAGCGGTGAAGTGCATCTTGTTATCCACATCCATCCTTCGCCATGTTGACCCTGAAAAAGAGTTCATTGTGTCCTCAGATGCTTCCAACTTTGCCATTGCGGCTGCCCTGTTACAGGTGAATGAAGATGGGTGTCAGTGCTACAGTTCTTTTGACTGGAGCCGGGGTTCGCGGTGGCTCAAAGCTGGAAAATTGGAAATGAGCACCGAAGAGGAAACGGAAAATAAAGGTTAGTTTACCAAATATTTTAATAATTCAACATGCTTCAATATTTATAGGGTGTGTGGGGACTCGATGCCTTCAGGATCATCGGAGCCTCATCCAATCAGGATCTTTACTAACCCTCTGGAAAGACCTCCTCAGGGCGTCCTCAATGGATATTGTCACTCACCTGACTGAGAAGGTGGAAAGCCCGCTCCAGGTGACTCAGTACTAGGTAAGGTTGATCCAGAAAAAGTTTCATCTTGGCTGGAATCGATGACTAATTTGGTACAGCCAGATTCAGAAGATGGGAATTTGAGACAATTTTTCTCTTAAATCCCAACAAGGCCCCCTTCAAGATCCTGTTGGAGGGGGAAGTATGGCTGGAGGAACCGACCAGCACTCATTTTACAACAGTCTCTTGCTTGGTATCAGCAATGGAGTATTCAGACTTCACCTTGTGTATCACTTTGTAAGGCCCAGAACATGGTACATTGAGCTTATTCTGTCAGCCTCCAGGTTTATGATGATAAAAGAGAATGAGGTCACCTAGTTGAAATTCTGGTAAGGAGGGTCATCCAAGATTCGATTGGGATGTCTCTCTTCCAGTGGTGATAACAATGCATTGAGTGGCTTGGGCTTGGAGCTGTAAAACTTCATCAGCAAGGGCCCTCATATTTAAATTGGCGTTCTCAGGAGTGGAGGCTTCGAACAGGGGCTGGATGCTACTGGGTAGTCGCGGGGCCCGCCCATACAGGGCTTCAAATGGGGACATTTTGATAACGCGGTGGTAGCTTACTCAGTATGCAAGCAGGGCGCTGGGCAAATAATGGTTCCAGCGGCCAGGATCTGAGGAAGCCAACTTTTGCAGGATGGAGACAAGAGTTTCGTTAGCCCTTTCTACTGCCCCATTAGTAGAAGGGTGGTAGGGAGCAGCGAAACTCTGGGTAGTTCCAAATAACGAAGTTTGCTCCTGTACTACCTGGGAGGTGAAGTTCAAACCATTGTCCAAGAGCAAGGTCTGGGGCACCCGTGCTGGGTGAAAATGGAGTGAACAAGGAACAAGGCGGTAGCTTTAGCCGTGGCTGCAGGAACTGAGATCGCCTTGACCCACTTAGTCAGATGGTCTATGGCAAGAATAATATACTTGTGACCATGTAGACCTGTGGGGAGGGGACCCACCAGTTGATACTGATGACATTGAAGGGGTTGGTTGGTGTAACTACGGAGTGCTGATAGTGAGGGTTGGCCCAGTCTTGAGATTGGCAGGTCATGCAGGCTTCCAGAACCTCTTGGATGGTTTTGACCATTCAGTCCCAGTAGCAGCGTGACTTCAGCCACTCATGGGTCTTCTTGACCGCACCATGCCCAACAGTAGTGTGGCCCTCCAGGATGACATCAGTGTGAGAGGAGGGCCAGATGTAGGGAAGCCATTTCTTGTTGACTCTCCTGTAGAGTAACCCATCCTTAATCTGAGTGTTTTGAGTCATCCGGTGGAGTTCGGCTTGGACCTGGGGGGATTCCAGCTCCCAACGTTCATGCTGCCCTATTAAGTCATAGAGCCAATCCTCCTCCGGGGTCAGGACTGCTAATACCAGCATCCTGGAGAGTCCGTCAGCATTCTGGTGAATAGCACCAGTGCAATGGACAATGGTGAAGTCATAGCTTTGTAGTCATAGGGCCCACCTGGCTAGCTGTCCATCCAGTCTTTCATTTGTTGCAGCCATCGAAGGGAAGAATAGTCAGTAATGATAGTAAAATGGGTGCCGTAGAGGTAGGGCTGAAAATGCTTGTTGGCTAAAAGAATGGCTAGGCATTCCCTCTCGGTGACGCTGTAATTTCGCTCAGCCTTGCTTAGGGTCTTGCTAAAATAAGCTATGGGATGGTCGACCTGGTTCTCATCATGCTGAGCCTGGATAGTCCCCACAGCGACGTCACTAGCATCTGTGAACAGCAAGAAGGGCTTGTCAAAACGGGGATGAAATAGAACAGGTTTAGTACATTAAGCTGTATGTAGAGCGTTGAAGGCCTGTTCCTGCTCAGGTTGCCGTTCAAATGGAACATTTTTTTGTAGGAGGTAGAACAACAGCTCGGCAAGGTCAGCAAACCGAGGGATGAACTGACAGTAATAGCCCACTATACCTAGGAAGACTTGAATATCTTGTAGGCTCTGGGGGCACAACATCTTTTCTATAGCATCGACCCTATTGTGGATAGGTTGAATGCCACGTTTGGAGACCTTATGGCCTAGGAATTCTAGCTCAGGCTGGAAGAAGGAGCACTTCAAGAGCTTGAGCTTGATGGAGGCCTTCTGGAGATGCTCAAAGACTTTCTTAAGGTGGTCGACATGTCCATTAGAAGTTTTTGAAAAAATGGTGATGTCGTCCAGGTAGACCAGGACACAGGAGAGCTTCAGGTCCCCAAGGATCCCATCCATGGCGCGCTGGAACGTGGCTGGCGCGTTACAGAGGCCTTGGGGCTTTGGTAGGCTTGAACAGCCCTTCGTGGGCGATTAGAGCACACTTGACTTGGTCTTTGGGGGCGAGCTCAACCTGCCAATACCCGCTGGTGAGGTCCATGGCTGAGAAGTACTGGGAACCTGCAAGCAGTCAGAGAGAGTCATCGATACAGGGCAGAGGATAGCTGTCCTTCTTGGTGATGGAGTTGAGTCATTGATAATCCATCACCACCTGGTGCTTGCCATCCTTCTTTTGGACCAGCAACAGCGGGGAGGACCAAGGGCTACGCGAGGGAACCAAGAGCCCCGCGTCAAGCAGCTGTTTGAGTTCTACCATGACCTGGGCCTCTTCAACCTTGCTCTTGCGGTAAAGCTGGGACCAAAATGGGGGGCATCCCCAGTTTCTACATGGTGGAGGACTCCATTCATCCTTCCAAAATCGTAGGTTGAAGTGGAGAATAGATCCGAGTATTTCTCCAGGAGCTCCTGAACCTTAAGTCGCTGTTTTTCAGAGAGGTCTTTTCCTATGTTAGCATCGACCAAGTTAACCAAGGATGGCGACTCCAAGTCAAGGTTCCTCAATTTCTCAAAGCTTCAGATGTCAGCAAAGGCCCCCATTGGTAACAGGCGAATGTAATCAGTGGGTTGGTTAAGTCCTATAACTTTTGGTTTGTCAGTCAGGTTGGCTAGCAACACTGATATTGATCCGGCGTACGCTGGATCAAGGATTCTGGGGCAGGTCAGCACTTCCTTGGTAAATGGGTTATCCAGACCTTGGACCTCCAGTAAATACCCTGAGGGAATGTTGACTTGTACCCAGGTGTCGACAATAAACTGGGATTTCGGGGGCATGGTAGTGGCCTGGGGCAAGTAAATTGGCATCCCCTCATATCCATCCACAACAGGAGGGGGCAGCCAGACTTGAGAGCCCCGGACGTGGTACTCAAGACAATCAATTCATCCTTCAGTTTCCAGTAGGCAGGCTTGGGCCTTGACATCCGCCCTAGAGTCATGGGCAGTTTCAAAAACCAGAGGGACTCGGTGTCCTAGAAGGGAGAGAAAACCACCGTTGTAATGGATAACAGCCAAATAGTCTCAGAGAAACTGGGTTCCAAGGAGTAGATCATAGCTGGTGTTGTCCAAAGTGATGGCGGTTGTATCCAAGGCGAGCTTCCTGAACTGAATCAGTAGAGAGGAGTAGGCCCCTATGGATTGGGTGCACTGAGGGCCAGCTGTGCCATAATCCATGTAGTGCAGCATGTCGTGGGCAACCTTGATGCGTTTCATCAGCTTGGAAGAGATAACGTTCACGGGGGAGCCACTTTCAACTATGGCGTAAACTGAAATCTTGTGGACATGGACGGAGACTCAGGTGACCAAACTTCCAAACTGAGGCGGCAATGTAAGGAACATAGGAGAATCATCAGAAGAAAAGTAAGCAGTATCAATATCTTTATTGTCATTAGATACCGCAGCTACTTCTTTAGGGTTAACAGCTTCTGGTTTGTGTGTAGGGGTTACTTGAGGCTGGACAGGGGTGTCAGCATGGAGTGCCTCGTCCTTCATGCTGACTGACCTTTTCCCGTCTCTTCATCTAGACGTTTCCAACAAGTTTTGGCGCTATGCCTAAAGCCATTGCAATAGGTGCACCGCAGATGGGGGTTTTCTGGTTCTCAACTACATGGATCCTAGGGCGGTTAGAGGGGCCAGCGGCCGCAGCCTTAGAGTTCAGGATCGAGGCAGGGATCTCGTTGAGGGCCTCCTTGATCTCTGATGCAAGTGAACCCATTCTTTTTCCCGATCATGTGCATCTGGACTTCAGGATAGGACCCCAGGGCAGAGATTATGGCAGTAATGGCGTCATCCAGCGTGATACGGCTTGTCATAACCAAAGGTTGAGCCTGCGCGTAGAACCGGTTGGCAAACTCCATAGGGTTTTCTCCTTTGTTGAGTCAAATGCCCATGAACGCTTGCTTCTGGTTGTCCAAGGTTTGGTTACTGCCAAACTCTTGGATCAGGGCGGTGCGGACTTGTTCCCAGGTGTTACACTCCTTCAGATGGATAGTCATAATTTCCCAGGCGGTGCTGTCTAGGCATGAGTGGATGTGCTTCACCTTTTGTCAGTTGGTGGCCTCCTCCATAGAACTCTCATAGGCATACAAGAAGGAGGCGATGCTCTCCCATCTAGGGGTGAACTTCTCCTTGAAGCTAGGTTTAAAGTTAGCAACAATAGGAGTAGAGAGGGTGTTGACGCCTGGGATAGGCGTCAGCTCCAAGGTCTCCATTTCTGCATATTCTCGAGGAGCTCATTGATCTAGCCACCTCCGCAAGCCTTCTAAGTCTTCTTGGATGTATTCCCAAATTTGACTGAGGGTGGAAGCGGATGCCTTGCTGGCAACCTGCTCCTTTAAGGACTGAATTTCAGCGTTCTGTAGTTGCAGCTGGTTTTTGATGGTGGCCAACTGGGTTTTGAACCCACAACACGTTGTCTCGAGCTGGGAGAGGCGAGCATCAGTGAGCCTCATGAAAGCGCTGAGGTTATCCATCTCATCCGATAGTGCTTCAATGGAAACCCTGGGGTTGAGGGGAACACCATCCGTTTGGAGCTTGCATCCCAAGGCCACCTTCTGGATATGGTCCCGCAGGGCAGCCAGAGTGGTTATCATATCCTTTCACCAGGGGTCTTCGGGTTCTCCTGAGGTTGGGGGCCAGAAGGCCCTTGAGGCCCACGTGGACCCTTGGGGCCTGCTGGTCCCTGACATCCCTCAGGACCTTCTGGCCCCCTAGGCTCCTCAGGCCCGACAGCTGTGAGGGAGTAGTCATAAGAGGCCAGCTCTTGGTAGCACTGTTGTAGGGATTGTAGAAGTTCCTCAACTTGTTGTAAGCGCTGGGCCCATGTTGCTTCAAACCGCTGAGCATTTTGGCAAAATTGCTCCTCGAGGGAGCTGGAGAGGCCGCTTTCTAACACCACCAATTGATCGCGAATATCATTGATTAGTCACTGGTTATCAAGTATAGCTTCACGATTGTCATGTACAAAGGAGGAGGCAGCATCGTAGAAGTTGATGATATATGAATGTAACTTTTGGGTGAGCCCTAGGTGCCGAGAGACCTCCTGATAATGTAATCCTACTAACTGGAGGAGGTGATGGATTGCGGGGTGAACAAAATTATGAAGGTAGCGATCAGGCCCCAAGGCAAGCTCTCCAGCAGGTAATGCAGCCGTCGAGTAGATGTCCCACATTGTGGATGGCATGGTGGTGGCGCGGGAGCCGCTGGAGTGGACACCCTCAGCGTAAATGCCTAGGACTAGTTGTTTGACAACATTGTGGGTGTGTTCAAGCTGAAGCTGATATTGGCCCCTGTCTAGGGAGGGCAGCGAGAATTGGAAGGTGGCGCAGAACTTTAGCCTTTCTGGCTGCAATGGCGGTGTTGTGTATCAGGTAAAACTAACTCATTGAGAAGCTCCTCAATTGACCAGTCATTTGGTCTCCAGGGTTGCTGTTGGTTTCCATTTTGTTGTGTTTGATGTTTTCATTGGGTCAGCTTGGAGCCCCCTGTAGTGAGCACCACTTTTCCAGTGCTACAGTTATTTTGACTGGCGCTGGGGTTTGCGGTGGCTCAAATCTGGAAAATTGGAAATGAGCACCGAAGAGGAAATGGAAAATAAAGGTTAGTTTACCAAATATTTTATTAATTCAAAATGCTTCAATATTTATAGGGTGCATGGGGACTCAATGCCTTTGAGATCTTCGGAGCCTCATCTGATCAGGATATTTACTAACCTTCTGGAAAGGCCTCCTCAAGGGCGTCCTCAATGGATATTGTCGCTCACCTGACTGAGAAGGTGGAAAGCTCGCTCCAGGTGACTCAGTACTAGGTAAGGTTGATCCAGAAAAAGTTTTATCTTGTCTGGAATCGATGACTAATTTGGTACAGCCAGATTCAGAAGATGGGAATTCAAGACAATTTTTCCCTTGAATCCCAAAAATGGTTCTGAGCATCCAATGGGATATTTTTCTAGGAAAATGTCTCTGCATGAGTTAAACTACGCTGTATATGATAAGGAGTTATTAGAAGTGGTGGAGGCGCTGATTTATTGGCATCACCGCTTACATGGCTCCTCCAAACCATTCTGGGTATGCACAGATCACCAAGCCTGTTGTACTACGGTGCTCCACATGTGCTAACACCACTTCAGATCCGTTGGCATGAGACCCTTGCCATATTTACATTTTCCTATGAGTTTACCAAGGGCAAGGAGAATGGTTTGGCGGATGCTTTAATCTGCAACCCTGCTTTGGCTCCTGATCCAAAGGAGGTAGAAGTTCACAACACCTGGTTGATAATTCCGCTGAGTATGATTCTGCCTCAATTTTCTGATTCCATGGTTCATACACCAGCGCTCGCACCTCTGGAAAATGCAGCAGAATATAGTATGTTCAGAAAGGTAGTTCTTTCTCAGCCGTTATCAGCTGAATATACTGTTGTTCTCACTAAGAGCGCCCTGAATCAGGAGAACTTATCCAGGGGTTATCACGTGAAGGATGATATGGTATGGTTTCAAGGGCGCCTATGGGTTCCTGCTGGACCACTGCACCTGGAGATCATCTGGGACCATCATGACGGAATCACCGTTGGTCATCCTGGGAAAGCAAAGACATTGGAGTTGATATGACGCACTTACAATTGGAAGGGCTTGCCTGCTCAGGTGGGGCGGTACTGTAAAGAGTGCTTGATCTGCAATTAAATGAAACCCAATTGGCAACCTTTAGCAGGGTTTCTGGTACCAGTCCAAAAGGCTGAAGGGCCCTGGACTTCCCTATCAAAGGATTTCATTGTGGTTTTACCCATTTTGGATGGGTATGATCCCATCATGGTGGTGGACCACTTTATGAAGTTCGCCCACTTTATTCCTTGCAGAACGACCATAACTGCTGATGAAATGGCCAGGCTTTTAGTCTCCCATGTATTTGCGCTTCATGGGGTCTCTCAATAAATCATTAGTGACTGGGGACCCCAGTTCACCTCCATCTTTTGGGAAGAGTTGTGTAAAACTCTTTATATTTGCCCCTGCTGTTCAACTGCCTATCACCCCCAATCAGATGGGCAGAACGAGCGAGTGAACCAGTGCTTAGAACAATTTCTGCTTTGTTACACCACCGCAGACTATTCAGATTGGGTTCCTCACCTTCCCATGGCCCAGTTTAGCTACAACAACACTTTCTATTCATCGATTGGTTGTTCACCCTTTTTTTCCAACCATGGCTTTAACCCTGCTTTTAACATGGAGCCCAGCTGTGGCTCCAAAGTGGAAGCGGTGGTGGACTTTGCTAAGACCCTCAAGAAGGTCCATCAGGGGTGTCCACAAGTTTGGAGGCGGCTATGCTAGTTTATAAGGAGAACACTGATGGAAAGCGCTGAGTGGGTTTAGTGTAAAAGGAAGGGGATCTCATGATGCTTGATTCTTGCAAAAACCCTATCAATCAGCCATGCAAAAGCTGGATCTGAAGAGGATTGGTCCTTACTGTGTAATTAGAAAGGTGGGTCATGCCTCATACCAGTTGGATCTTCCCTCCGCGTTCCAGATCTTCTCCATCTTTCATGAAAGCAAATTGACAATGTTTGAGGGCCCCCCACCTGGAACTCCCGAGGCTTATCTCGTGGATGGGGCGCCAGAATGAGAAGTGGAGGAAATAGTAGCCTCCCGCCAGGTTAAGCAACGTCTCGAGTACCTGGTATCCTGGAAAGGGTTTGATGCAGCTGAGAACAGTTGGGTGCCATCACGGGATTGTGTACATGCTTAAGACCTTATCAAATCATTCCATAATTGTTTCCCTGAGGCTGCAGGATCTAAGCTTAAGCCAGCCGTTGCTGCTATGAAGTTTCCACCAGCACATAAGAACTTCTCCTTAGCGAACGCCCCTGGAGGGGGTGAAGCCCCAAAAAGAAGAGAGGGTAATGTCATGGTTGGATGACTTAATAGTAGGAACTAATGCCAAAGATAAGGCTGGGCGACAGGAGGCCCAGAAGGCGAAACTTCAGGATCTTCCTAACCTGAAAAACACCTTAGACCAACGCTGGGTGCAAGCAAAGCATGCCCAGGTTGTACTAATGGGGTTCAAAACGCCCAGCTTCTTATCTCAGCCCAGGCACTGAAGCAAATGTTCTACATAACAAATGAAAATGGTTTAATTCATTTAATTGGAGAACAAGGGTTCAAATCCTGTTAGAGTTATGAAATCTTGAGCTCAGGTAAAATACAGCTTCAATTGATCACTTGAGTGAAGGCACTTTCAGTGTATTTTACAAAAATGGATGGAAGCGTTTGTTTATTGGAATGTCAAGGCTTGGGCACACTTCCGCAGACCCTAATTCCCTTGACCTACTTTAAATATGTTTTTTGCGACCAACATTCCTGGTTGGTCAACTTTCTTAAATAAATTTATCTATTACTTTACGATTTACTGATGGTTCCTTGGGCGAACTTGGTGGCGGACCTCTTTGAGGGGTCTCCAACTAAGTGAGCCACTACCTCCTATTAAAATTTACCAAAATCCCATGTGCTCCCTTGGGCCGCTCAGGTCCCCTCCATATTGAGGCACCCAAGCCTACTGGCACCGAGTTACACTTGATTATGGACTCCCCTCTGGGGTCCACTAAAGCTGTGCTGTTTCTTGCTTACCTGGTATTATATGTCGCGCTCTACACCCTTGCCTTGGGTCCCTTTTGCACATGCACCATTTGAGGTGCCTTATTTCCCATTCTTCTAATGGCTAGTTCCCTAGCAGTGTGGGTTTGCATCCCACATCACCTTGCTGGGAACGGGAGAGTTACAGACACTCTCTTTACAGTAAATTAAGATATACTTTCAAAAGGGTAAGAATCAAGAATCTCCCCAACAATCAACCTAAACAATAACAAGTCATATCTAACTATGTACATTAAAAAACTCTTCACCCTATCAAACTATGCTACAAAGGCATTGCACAATCAGGAGAAATCAATTGACCAGAGCCTTCCTTCAAGATTTTCACCTCTACTAACCTTATTAATAACTTTCCTTATGTAGTTTGTATTGTTTTATGAAACAATATAAAACCCTATTTAAATTATAATAAAGTTATGTCATTATTATAAACCTCATATTGGTACTTGGCTTCAATAAATCACTTTCTAAGAATTTGATGTAGGATATACTCTAGTTGATGGGACTAAATCGTGACACAGAATCCCCAAAAATCAATAAGTACTTGTAGTGAGTCTTAGATGGCTTCAAGTTTTGATTGCATGCTTCTTGTAAAAACACTATTGAGTCTCATAAGATGGAAGCTTAACAGGCTGGTGCTCACAAAAGGGGCTCATCCAACGCTTAACAATACCTGCATTAAATTAACTACCATGAAAGATGACCCAATTAATAGTGAAATAGCTGAGCTCTCAACAAAAACGGTGAAGAAGGTGATTAAATGGGAAGTTCGCCCATCATCACATTTGAAGAAGTTCAAGAAAATCCAATGGAGATTCTCAAATATCGTCCTCTAGCATGGATTCTAACGAGGATTTTTATACTTGCATCATGGAGTCATTAACCCAGGAGAAAATGCCAGCATGAAAAGGGCATCCGCCATGGACAGGACTCTCATCACCTATATAGATCAAATGTTCTCCCAGAGAAATACAGTTCAAGTGTGAATCTAAATCACTATATCATGCAATTTATACACCCTGCGCTTTATCATATCGTGCATTCATTAGAAGTTTATAACAAGGAACTCCACAATCATATCAATACCAAAAGAACTTTAAGGATGGGCTATGAACAGGTATATAATTTAGCATCACAAAGTATAGGCTGGTCTGCCGTCTGATTAGAGAAAACTGTTCCTACATCACTCAGCTCCATAACCAATTGGGATCTAATAATTCCGTTTTTAACAAGTATGTGGAGAAAGCTATAGAGCTTTTGCAAAGGACATCATGGCATCAAGCAGAAATACCAAAAGACTACTTGATCCCTTCTCATAAGAGCACTGAAGACAAGACGCTAAAGCCTCTGGTGAAATGGAGGCCCAATAATCTTCTAGCCTTCATAATGATGAAGAACATATTAAGCTCCATAAGTTTTGGATAGAGCAAGCTTTGTGACGAATTGATGAGCTGGAGGCTCATTAGTCTCTAAGTCCCAACCAATACCTCACAACAATATTTCTTGAGTGTCCTGAGTTAAGCAGGATCTGGCATTTTGTGCAACTCATGTGTCTACTCATTCTATTATCAAGCAATTAGCAAATTAGAGAGCGACATGAGTGACAAATCACACAGTTGAGATGACATTAGTCAATTCTAGGACACCTGACCAAAGCTGATCAACGTTGTACAATCTCACAGAAGAGCTGAAAGTCAAGGCTGATAAGTCTCTTCAGAGCATTGAATGAAATGAGATGAAGGAGGTCTTAAATCAGTGCCTTGGAATATTAGAGGATAAGAACAAGCTTTTGAAAACCTACGCTCATCTACTTTCCAACAATTTCAAAATCTGGACATGTGTTAAGAACATGTAGAATGATAAATCATTTTAAAAGAAGAATTAATCTGCTGGATGTCACGCCAAGACTTACAATAGAGGAAATGGAGTAACATCTCATTTTTCTGCATGATCAAATCCATCAATTCTTGCATTAAGTTGAACAGAGCGACACTCATACCAAATTTAATAGTCTGAAGCTACTGGAGTACACGTCGCCACAGGATTGGAGGCCACTACCTTTAAACCTACCTTCAAGGACAAGTTTACACCTGTCAAAGGGAGCATTGCATCTTTCCTCTACATAATAGAAGCTGTGATGGAAGGTGCAACCAATCATCAAAAGGGTAAGCATATTTTATCTTATTTGAGCCTCATGTCTTAGGAGGTTAAGGTACCTCCTATGGACGACCTGCAAACCTGGGAGAAGTGAAGGAAGTGCTCATTAAAAAATTTGGTTCCAAGAAAAGCTTGAGTATGAAAGACATGTTTTCATAAGAATTGTGATGCACCAAAACCGAAACCCTGGACAAATTTGCGGATTGCTTATGTAATAAGGCCAAACGCTGAAGACCTCAAAGATGCTTAAATTAAACAATGTCATAGCTGCTGTTGTTTTTGGACTACACAGTAACCCCAACCTAGCCGTGCACGTCACATATGTCAAAAAAAGCTCATATTCAGTCTTAGACAAAAAAATAATCCCTGCTTGATGTGGTTAACATTCACAAACCAGAGACCTCTCAAAAAGGCTTCCAAAAAAACCAAGAGACTATACCAGGGAGGAAGCAAAGCCTAAGAAGTAAAAGAAGCTAAAGTATAACTACTGCAAGAAGAACAACTATAACAAAAATATGTGTCATAAGAGAATCTATTCTTGCTGATCATGGAAAAGGAATGTAGAATAAAGTCAGGCACCTCTAAAACTGACCAACCTAAAGTACTGAAGGCGAAACATTGATGATTGCACATCTTGTAATTATTGAGAATTTTTCCAGCGATGACACTTAAGGGAGTTACAAGGACACAGGTTATTATATCTTAGGTACACTCACTAAGATCGCCATTCCAGATTTCTTAGACACCAAAAATAATGACAATGCCCAGGTTTGGAAGGCAATTACCTCAGCAAAGGCATTGGGTGCCCTTAGATAAGTGATACGGCAAGCAATACTGATCAATACCTTGCCCTATTGATCTTACCCATATCAAGCATTCACAGTATATTATATATTATGAAGTTTTATCCCAAGATTGACCAAAAGCTTGATGCAACATTCCGTCTTAAAGAGGTGCTAGCCTTCTGCTAAAGTTTGGAGGAGACAACACTAAAGTGGAAGAGGTAGAGGAAGGTCTAAGGTTATGTATATATTAATATGGGATCCTCTATCAATGTTGTCTTTTCCCATTTTATCAAGAAGATCAAGGTTTCCCCAGACCTTGAATACACTTAACAGTATAGTACAACTTGTCCAAACAACACCAAGGCGATAGGTACATATTCACCTCTGCTATTCAAATTGGCAAATTAGTTTTTTCAACTCTCACAGTTGCCCTGGACAAGAGTCAGTATGATATGATTATTAGTACACAATTTATTATCAAATAAAAAGGAGTCTTCAATCTGAAGGAAGGTGATTTATAAGATCTCTTTCTGCTAAGCATCACTTTTCGAAAATCAATTCAGCCTGAAATTTAGCTCCACTAAAGAGATTTACGAAAACTATTAGCAAATATGGCGGGAAACCCCGCAAAAGAACCCGCAGGCTATGCCAAACGAGCCAGCACCACCCCAAACGAAGCAACCCTCGGTTACCCACCTCAGGGTCAACCAGAATCACCCGCTCTTAAGCAGCAGCCATGAAAGCAGGCACCACCCCCCAACCTGGAGCTACTCCAACTAGTGCCAGTTCACCTGATCGCACTTCTGCAACCTGCACGCCTAACAGCTCTGTGTGCGCTGCCTCCCACCAACCCGCTGGGCCCCCTCCAACCAAGGAGGCCATCACTCACGCTGTTTTAATGGCGTCTGCTCAGTTGAATGCAACTCAGCCCATCCAGGCATTCACCTCCCCCATTGTGTCAGCTAATTCAGCCCCATCTATTATTGCTGACGCCGTGTTTCTGGCTCCCTCCATGAGGGGCGATAACCAGCTACCTGGCCCCCAAATCCTCAGATGTAAGGTTGGATTAGCCGCACATTCTGGTTCACTAAGCACCAAATTGGGACAATCTACTCTTCCCAATGAGGATTCAAATGGTTCGGATTTTAGAACTTCACACCAGTTCCAATCTCACCAGTCCCATTTAAACCCCGTAATTGGCACTTCTCAAGTCGGCACTTTATCGTGATATGCTGAAAACGACCAATTCACTAATCAGCCAATGAGTTTTGCCCACGAAATCACAGCAAATACTCGGGCTGAATTTACCCAAATAGATTGGGATGGTGATGAAACATTACCCTCCTCCCAATTGGCTGGAGTTAATTCCA
The DNA here is from genome assembly GCA_022478985.1 of Massospora cicadina. NCBI lineage: Eukaryota > Fungi > Entomophthoromycota > Entomophthoromycetes > Entomophthorales > Entomophthoraceae > Massospora > Massospora cicadina. The sequence continues at coordinate 12,105 of JAKSZP010005399.1, read as the reverse complement.
ATCTGGATGGGACTCCCCAATTTAGTGAGGCCCAACAATCACCTGGCCCCCAAACCCTCGGATGTAAGGTTGGATTAGCCGCACATTCTGGTTCACTAAGCACCAAATTGGGACAATCTACTCTTCCCAATGAGGATTCAAATGGTTCAAATTTTGGAACTTCACACCAGTTCCAATCTCACCCGTCCCATTTAAACCCCATAATTGGCACTTCTCAAGTCGGCACTTTATCTCAATATGCTGAAAATGACCAATTTACCAATCAGCCAATGAGTTTTGCCCACGAAATCACAGCAAATACTCAGGCTGAATTTACCCAAATAGATTGGGATGGTGATGAAACATCTCCCTCCTCCCAACTGGCTGGAGTTAATTCCAATCTGGATGGGCCTCCCCAATTTAGCGAGGCCCAAAAACCGCCCCTCAATTTAATATAACGCCAGCAACTGCTGTAACATTCCAGCAACAAGGGAACTCTGCAAACTTGTCCAAACCACCAGCTCACACTCAACCCGCAATTGCAGCCCAAAGCAAACACAAACGTACCAAAGGAGCCACTGGGGCGTGGCAAAAACCTCTGGCACCAACGCTACCCAAAGCTGACCCCCGTGAAGTGGCTTTTATTGCTAATGTTAAGAAGAAATGGGCCGAAACTAGAGCGCAAAAAGCTCTACCTCGCTCAACCCCTCTCCCACGCAATTCGCCTTTATTATGGGCATAACCCTGTTGAATTCTATACAGAGGATTACTTCTCATACTTTGCAGAGATTTCGGAGACATTCCCAATTAACGCCACCATCCATGAATCAGTGGAGGGCCACTACATAGATGTGGGCTTCACTGAAGCTGCCCTTGCTGACCATGCTGCCACCCTCCAGGTCATTATTCCACGCGGATCTCTTCGCATCTCCCGCACACGCTCTCACCTGGAGAAAATTTCATGGGTTACTTTTTCCAACCTACCAACGACTGTTGATCCTGAGTCTCTTAAACTGGCACTCCATCGTGGTTTAATGGAGTTTGGGTCTGTTCTTTCAGTGGACTTTAGCGTCCCCTCTTACTATGCTCCCACTCAAAGAGCTCGCACTGCTAGGGCGTCGTTCATCCCCTTCCCCACTGTATCCCGCAACATTGAGGTTATTCCTCGTGTGGCGGTAGTTGGGGCATGCCCTGAGATCTTTTTTGTCGACCCTGATCAGGCGCGCCCCCGGTGTTCATGGTGTAACGCCCTTGGACACTTGTATAGTGGCTGCACAGCTCGAAAACAAGCCCTCTTAACCACCACCCAGGGGCCTAAACCAGGCCAAAAACGATCCCACGTGGCTGCAGCAGCAATTCCACAACCCACACAATGGGTTCCCGTTCAAGACCTGTCCCATGAGGCCTTACGCCTAGCAGTTGAAACAGCTAACCCCACTATTGGTATGGGATACCTTCGCGCTCATGCCCCCCTTCCAATGGGCACCCCCTCCAATCTCCCAGAGTCAACTCCCTCTCTCACCAAGCGCAAGGCATCTCCCACAGGGTGCCCCTCGTCAGCCACCCCCACTCAGGGCTCCGCAGCACCCCCTCAACCTCCACCAGCGATTTATCGCATCAACCCTCAGCTCCCAATGGAGCTATGCCCACCAGCATGGACTGGCAGCCCGCGGCCTGCGGTAGAAGTGCCACCTCAAAGAGTCCTACCCCAACCCCACAGTCCATTTCACGCGGATCCTTTGCAGTGTTGGAGGAAGTGAATATGGACTCAGACTCATCAAATGGGGACACCGCGGAGGTCACCATTGAGCACCCTCAGGTCCTTCCCCTGCAACGGAGTGGGGGCAGCATCCTAGGCTGGCTTACTGGGTCCTCCGCCCCCCACCCTCTCCTTCCCTTCAGAACCCTCGACGCTCCTCACGGATTACAGCTAATAGTCAAGCTAAAGGACTCAAAACTAGCCGCCTCACAGCAGCAGGTTTAAGCGCTGGCAACCCCCCAGGACATGGAGGGGAACAGCTATGAGTCCCCATGGCAGCACCCTGGCCCTGCAATCCATCAACGCAAATGGGTTGCGGGACTTTAAGCGGAGAGCCCACCTCCTCCGAAACTTCAGGTCAGCACAAATTGACATTGCTGCTGTCCAGGAGCCCCATATCCTCCCCCACGAACAATCTGCATGGAATGAACATTTTGGAGGCAACTCCTTCTGGACAAACCATGCCGCCCTTATTGTTTTGAATCCCCGGGTTAAAACCCATTCTTTTTCACAATATCTAGGTGGCCGCCTCATACTGGCCAAACTCACCACTCCTGACTTCACCTTCTTCGCTGCAAGCATCTACCTGCCTAATGCAGGTCAGGAGCAAAATCGGCTCTTGGAAGAGCTCCTCCAACTCAATCTCCCACGGAATACAGTCCTCTTAGGAGATTTCAACACAACCATAAGTCGCGTTCGTGACTCTTACCCCCTGCAGCAAAGGAACGCCCTGGATCAAGTCGCCTCCAGGATTTCCTTCGCATGAGTTGCTTTATAGATGCGCTTCAACCCTCCGCGTCTGGCCTAGGTTGCATGACTAGGATCCAGTATGATGGAGGAGCTTTCCGTTCAGCGTCACGCATAGATATGGCACTGATTGGCCCCCTGCTAATTGGCCGCGTCTCCTCTCCCATCTCTCGTGACAACCATCTGAGTGATCACAGGTCACTCACCGTTGTCCTCACCACCACACTTAGACCGTCGCGTAGGTTCTGGCCTAGGGTTGCCCCAGCTCTTCTCAACAACCCCTTCACTAAGGAGAAGCTGTCTATGACCATCCGGGAGACTCTCACCTCCCCCCACCCCACCTGCTTGACCACAAGGCTAGATGGGCGGTGACCAAGTAGGGCATCACCCGCGTTGCTTACAACTGTGCCAAAGCCCAAATGACTGCAGCTCGCGCCAGAGTCAAAAGGGCGGAAGCCAGAATCATACATCTAGAGCGAAACTGCCAGCCTTCGCCCTCTCCCAGATGGTTGGAAGACTGGTAAGCGGCGCAGGAAGCACTCCGCTTGGAGCTCACACTGCAGGAAGAACGGGCAGCAAACTTTACAACATCTCGTTACTATGCTCAATGGGAACGCCCCACCCGCTTCTTCTTTCAGAAACAGAAAGCCCGGTCAACAGCGCAGGATATTACTGCACTGAAGATTGGCACTACAACCACTTCAGATAAGGAGGAAATCACGCAGGAACTACACCGCTTCTACTCCAGCCTCTTCCATGCCACCCAGGTGGACCCATCGGACATCCAAGACTTCCTGTGGTGGGCTCCAGAGCCGCCCATTGACCCACGGGCCGATGAGGCTCTACTGGCGCCTATTTCCATCCAGGAGGTGATGGAAACTCTTCTGACTTCCCCACGGCTTAGAGCCCCAGGCCCAGACGGAATACCCTTTGAGGTGTACCTTCTGGAACCTGCAGTGATAGCCAGAACCCTCCGCGACCTCTTCGCTGCACTTTTGGTGAATGGCGAGGTCCTCCCCGACTCCAGAGGCTCAATCACGACCCTCATTCACAAGAAGTCAGACCGTGAGAACCTGGCGAACTGGCGCCCCATAGCGTTGATCAACACAGACCACAAGCTCTTAACGAAGCTTCTGGCCAACCGCATCACCAAATGGGTGTCACCTCGCCTCTCCCTATCCCAGCACGGTTTTATTCCGGGGAGGTCGTTATGGGACAACTATAATGACCTTCACGTGACTTTGACTGCTAACTCTCGTAAGGTGAATGGCTTTGTGGCTCTCCTGGATATGGAGAAAGCATATGATCGGGTAGCCTGGAAGTATATTGATGCTTCCCTGGCCCGCTTCCATCTCCCACCCGCAGCTAGGCGCTGGATATCAGCGCTCTATGACCAGCTCCACACCAGAGTCCTGGCGCCAATGGGCTTTACAGTGGCAGTACCAGTTGGATAAGGTCTCCGGCAAGGGGACCCCCTGAGCCCTATCCTTTTTAACATCACCCTTGACCCCCTCTTGGCCTCCTTACAGGACAAGCTAACAGGGATTCTGGTCCCAGGTAAAGCCCTCACACGCACCACGGCATTTGCAGATGACACTGCCATTGCATTTGGCTGCCCTGGGGATGTTGCCCTCGCTGCTGTGACCATTGAGAGGTACACCAAGGCGTCCAACGCCATGGTCAACACCTCCAAGACAACAGTTGTACAGGTCGGCTCCCCCACCTTCCCCCCACCATTTGGTATTGAACCTGAGCGCGGTACCTTCCGTCACCTGGGCGTTCTCACCAACCAACAAGGAGTTGCGCTAAAAGACAATGAGGACTTGCTACTTGCAGCAGTTAACTCCAGGATTGCCAGCTGGAACCGGTGGCACATCACCCCCCAGGGTCGAGCTCTGATGACCAATGTGTTCCTCCTCTCCAAAGTCTGGTTCCTAGCGCACGTCTGCCCATTCACAGATGCCTTTTATACGCGGCTCAATGTACTCCTCCGCTGTTGGATCTGGGGCTCAAAACATCCACCAATGGCCCTCTCAACCATTGCCCGACCCTGCAATGAAGGGGGCCTAGGGGCTTCTGGACACGCAATCCCGCGCCACCACAATCTTCCTGAAGTTCCTATGGCCGATTGTCTGCTGGGATGCTACCCCCATGCCCCAATGGGCGCCCGCCCTCCGCCAGTCAGTGTCAGCAGCTCTGGGTCTTCCTAGAGCATCTCTGACCTCATTAGGGGAGTGGCTCACAAACCACCCAGGCCATCGCCTAAAACCATCCTCATCCCCCTACTGGAACCAGGCTCTCCTTGCCCTGAAACGAGTAGGCGCGCGGATCCACCATGCCTTCCCATACAGAAGGGAAGGCCCTGGACTCAGCCCCCGTCGCCATGCAATTGTGCACAATGGACAAGTTGTCACAACTCGCCTCAACCCCCAAGATCGTCCTCCCATCCGCCCAAGACTCCTTGAGCTCCTCCCTCCCTCCGTGAGATTTGACCTTAAGGAATTGTGGAAGGATGTCTATCACCCCATCCTGTCAGCAAAGGTGTCCAACACCTTATGGAGGGTACTCCACTGTTCATACAGGACAGGGGACTGGACTGGCCCTACCTTCCAGCACCGAAGCTGCCCCCGCTGTGTGGAGCCTATTGACTCCCACCTCCATCGTTTCTTCACCTGTCCAGGTGTCGCCGCATTTTGGCCAAAGGCCCGCGAGCTCCTCCATGCTCAGCCCTGGTCTGGACACCCTGTGCAAGACCTCATGTTTGAGCAGACATTGCCTGGTTGCCACCGACCCCTCCGTGTCCTCGCCTATGCCACAGCCATCTGGACCATCCATAACTCCTTCCTTCGTGCTGCCTTTGACCAGCAGGTGTGGACCCTTCCACACATGATCACCCACTTTCAGGTACACTTTGAGATGGCCCTGAAGGTCTGCACTATGTCGCCAACCCTCCCCCGCTCAGTTGTCACTGCAGCACGGCTCTGGCACGCAAACCCCCTCCCTTTCTCGATGCCTCCTCCCTCCCCTTCCCTCGCCTCCTGCTCTTAGGAGCCCAGGCGTAATTCAATAAACATCGATGAATCCCCCCACACACACACACACACACCATCTAGTATTAAAAAAAGGAAGGTGATTTATTACTCATCAACTATGAAGTTCCCTTTATACTGGATATTAAAGACTCCAGAAAGAAGTATTACTCTTGTCTGGTTGAGTACCATGTTATTGCTTTGCCTTTATGAGATTTTACCTCTGGAATAAATATGAAAAAGCGCCTCAGCTCAGTAGATGTATAAGAAGGCATGCCATTTTATGCTACCATGGAGTAAAAATTAAACTAGGAAAAAAAGAGTATTTCTACCAGCATAACACTGAGTATACCTCCAAACTTCTTGCTACATATCACTAGTGTCAATGGAGTCAGTAGGTTTGATTAAAGAGTTTTACCAGGAGTCCTCAACCCAGCTTATCAGCGGCCTAATGCTCTAATACTTGAAAACCTAACTAATCAATATATAAGCCAAGAACATCAAAAGATTGGGAAAGCTCAAAGACTTTCCATTGATGAATTAACGAGGTATATTTTTTGGTACTTGCTTAGATTTTGGCATACCTGTCATAATTTAATTTTCACCATTCCTCAAGACCATATATCCAATAAGTTATCTTGAGATAAACTTGATAAAGTGCAGCAACCACTTAAAGTCTATCAAGATGTTTTCTCCACGTCAAATGTCAACTATGGTCACATGAAAGACTGGATACATGGTATTGACTAGGAGATCTAACCCCATAAAATTGAAGTCATATAAATATTCAAATATAGGGGAGCAGTAAACGAAAGCTGAGCTCAAGCAACTATTTGATGCCAGTTTACTTGATCCCTTCCAGATTCTATGGTCGTCCCCATTATTACTATAAAAAATAAGACTGGAAGCCACAGAATAGTGATGGATTACAGGAAGCTCAACAGCCTCACTAATAAGGACAGCTATCTGATTCCACAAATTGACAATGCTCTGGCCTGACTCTCAGGCTCATATTACTTCTCTTCAATGGACATTGCCACTGGCTATTGACAGATGGATCTTTCACCAGAGGACCAAGAAAAGTGCGCTTTGATATGCATAGAGAAATTATCAAGCCTACCTGGATTCCTCAGGGTTTATGCATTTCTTCCGCTCCATTTCAACAGGTGAAGGATCACATCATTTTAAGATTTTATATTAATCTGTGGGATCATATACCCAGATGACATAATGCTATTTAGCAAAACCTTTAAAGGTAATCTAGACCACCTTAAATCAGTTTTTAATTATTTATAGAGAGACTCATCAAGTTAAAGCCTGTAAAATGTACTTTTTTTAAGCAGGAACGGGATTTTTTATGCATGCCATATTGAAGGTAGGAATTAAACCTTTCAAGATAAGGTTGAAGCAATCTTCAATATGCTGGAGCTTAGGAGCCTCTGAGACATACAGGTATTCTTGGGAATGTTATGATATTACCAACTATTCCGCTTAACATAACTTTCTGAGCTTATTATATGAAAACAAAGTAAGTAAATTTTGATCAACCACTGTAGTTTCGCTCTGATGTCCTCAGATTCTCCACCAGCTGCTCCAGTGTGGGGAAGTGGCGAAACTCCCCCACCTTTTCTCATCCGGCAGGAAAACGCGCTCATACTGGCTTGCCCAGTCATACCAAACCCCTGGGGCAATTTGTTCCCACCAAGGATCTCAACGCTCACCTTGCTTGTACCCAATCAGTGCTTCGTTGCCCCCTGGTGCTCCCCTGTCAGGCAGATGGCAAGCAGAAAATAGACTGGCCTACCAGCCTGAATGCCGGAGCATCCAAGTGGTGGACCAGAATGCCAGGGGCACTGCTGCTGGTATGATGGTTATGGAACTGGAAGGGAATTTAAATCTCAACCAATAATAAATGGTAATTTTGGGGCGGATGTTTTTTTATTGGGAAATTTAAGGAAAGAGAATCAACCAACAATTTTCTCGGAGTGATGCACCCAATTAAATAATCATCAATTTTTGGGGAAAATAAGCTGGGATCAGGTCCTGCAGTTTTGACCTAAGTGGTGAACTATTCAGTAATGGGCGGGTTAGTTCACTAGGGACTGACATTAGCAAAATTCAGCGATGAGCCAAATTTCAGTCAGTTCAACCTAAGCGGTGAACTATTCGGAGATGGGCGGGTTAGTTCTCTGGGGACTGACATTGCTAAGTTTGGCAGTAGGCCAAGTTGTGGTCAGGTCAACCTAAGAGATGAACTATTTGGGAATAGACGGGTTAGTTTTCCTAGGGACTGACATTGCTAAGTTTGGCGGCAGGCTGGGCTGTGGTCAGGTCAACCTAAGAGGTGAACTATTTGGGAATAGGAGGGGGGAAGATTTTTGATCATCGTGTAAACAGAATTTGCAACCGTCAGGCATTTTGACTGATAGCTCAGCCTTCATACCTTTTCAACCATTTGAAATCTGAGTATCCAGCTGATTGCTGCTCAAATTAGTTGCAGTTAATTCCATTTTGGTGATCTTGGCGCAGATTTTAAATAATTCATCGTGACAGTTCTTCTGAGGAGAGTGCAAGTACTGAAAGTGAAATCCAAAGATGAAGGACCATTTTCCAGCACTTATCTACCATGCAAGCGAGATCGCCCTGGGTAATGGGGGTATGGCCATCCTCTTTGGTATTTTCTTGCTCAGGAACAGAAGGTTGGCCCAATTAATGCCCAGTGGACGTTCCTCAGGACTTACATTACCCTTTCCTTTTTCCAAGAGAAGAGCCTCATCACTGGGAAACTGTACGAGAGCCACCTTCTTGTGCGCCTTGGGTGACTTGATCGCCATTACTGACATAGGTTTTTTTTTGGGAAAACGGGGAAGCTTGGGGAGGGGAGATGTGGAATATTTCATCCAGTTTCATACAATTCACGCAATCGCGCGTCTTGCCCCAACTGTTCTTATGGAAGTAATGTCAAAATTTCTGGAATGCCAGGATAACTTCTTCCTTGGCCTCTTCCCTATTTGCGATGATAATCAGTTCCATAGGAATTGCACCTTTGAAGGGCAACAATCGGGAAACTACTGGGCTTTGGAGGACAAACTCATTGCAAGTTGAGATGTCAGACTCTACTGACATGGCAAGGTAGCCGTGGCACTATGGGGTATGGGTTTGGAGTTTTTGAGTGGGGTGGGGCAAGTGTGGGCAGGGATAATCTTCTTTACGACCTGATTCAGTTGGAAAGGAAAGGCCATTGCTTCACCAATATCTTTGAGTAAGGTGAAAATGGTAGAGATTGATGGTTGGTCAATTATATCAGGCAGATGGCAAGTAGAAAATAGACTGGCTTACCAGCCTGAATGCCAGAGCATCCAAGTGGTGGACCAGAATGCCAGGGGCACTGCTGCTGGTATGACGGTTATGGAACTGGAAGGGAATTTTAATCTCAACCAATAAAAAATGGGAATTTTGGGGAGGGTGTTTTTTATTGGGAAATTTAAGGGAAGAGAATCAACCAACAATTTTCTCAGGGCGATGCACCCGATTAAATAGTCATCAATTTTTGGGGAAAATAAGCCAGGATCAGGTCCTGCAAGTTCGACCTAAGTGGTGAACTATTCAGGAATGGGCGGGTTAGTTCACTGGGGACTGACATTAGCAAAATTCAGCGATGAGCCAAATTTCAGTCAGCTCAACCTAAGCGGTGAACTATTTGGAGATGGGTGGGTTAGTTCACTGGGGACTAATATTTGCAAAATTCAGCAATGAGCCAAATTTCAGTTGGTTCAACCTAAGCGGTGAACTATATAATGATGGGCGGGTTAGTTCTCTGGGGGCTGACATCACAAAGTTTGGCAGCAGGCCAAGTTGCGGTCAGGTCAACCTAAGAGGTAAACTATTTGGGAATAGGAGGAAGGAAGATTTTTGATCATCGTGTAAACAGAATTTGCAACCATTGGGTATTCCGACTGATAGCTCAGCCTTCATACCTTTTTGACCATTTGAAATCTGAGTATCCAGCTGATTGCCACTCAAATTAGTTGCAATTAATTCCATTTCGGTGATCTCAGCGCAGATTTTAATAATTCATTGTGACAGTTCTGCCAAGGAGAGTGCAAGTACCAAAAGTGGGATCTGAAGATGAAGGACCATTTTCCAGTGCTCATCTACCATGCGAGTGAGATCGCCCTGGGTAATGGGGGTATGGCCATCCTCTTTGGTATTTTCTTGCTCAGGAACAGAAGGTTGGCCCAATTAATGCCCAGCGGACGTTCCTCAGGACTTACATCCCCCAGAGCAACATGTTTTTTGGCCTTAGGGTCAATTATGGGAACTTTTTTTGCCATGACCAAGCCATTATTGAAATGGCTCAGGCGGTGATGACATCCGCCAGTTTTATTGACTACTACCCCTATAAGGGGTATTTTGATCTCAGCTTCACCTGTGAAGCTGACGCCGCCATTGCAGCAACTGTACCCTTTATTGCAGGGTATTCCTCTCCCCACAATTTGGACCATGCTTCCAGCAGATACCACTTTGGTGGTTCAGTTTTCTGGTTTGCCCACCCTCCTTCCTTTGAGGTGCTCCACCAGGAGCTGATGGAAGGTTTGGCATCCTATGGCTCCATCCTCATGTTACAATTTGTGGTCCCAAATGGGGCCACACGCCTCGCTGGGCCTCAGGCATATGCCATGATCAGCCCTAAATCTAATAAAATTGCTTTGTTGATTCCCCCTCATGCCATCATCCCCACTGCCCCTGACCATCCTTTCTGGGCCCACGTCAAGGGTGGGTGGATGATCTATCCATCCTGTTTCAATTTGGGCCACTTGAAACGCAAGTGCCCATCCCTAGCTGCTTCCAACAGCTCTGACTTTTGTCTGCTAGCTTCCAATCTGCCGCATACCCTGCGCCATTTTCAGTATGGGGTATGATCCTACCTCCCCATCCCCCAAAACCTGTTTCTGCAGCTGCACCTAAAGCCACCAATCAGCCTCCTTTTCGCCCCAGTGCCACAAACGCTCCGTCCAATCAAGCACATGATTGGACCCCAGTTCACTCCCATGCGTCCTCCAACAAACCAACCAAACCTCAGGAATATGCCAATTCCCCAATTCAATTCAACCAAAATCTATGGGATCTATTGGCTGAAATTGATGAGTCTGGGAATATTATTGAAGGCCACACTATCCAACTCGAGCAGTTTGTGTTTACTGACCATGACGCTTTTGGCGCTTCAGTTCTCTAGACTAGTGCTGAGGTCCGCAGGTGGCTCAAAGCTGCTAATTTGCAGGAAAAAGGTCGAGAAGGAAGCGAAAAGCTGGTTAAGTTATTCAATAAAATTATTAGGCTTAGAAGGACTCAATATTTATAGGGTGCGTTGGGACTTGGTGCCTTTGGGATCATTGGGGCCTCATCTGTTCAGGATCTTTACTGATCTTCCAGAATGTCCTCCTGGTGGGCATCCTCAATGGATGGTGTTGCTCACCTGACCAAATGGGTGGAAATGCCACCCCACGTGACTCAGGAATAGGGGGGAGGATCCTGAAATTGATTTAACTTGGTTAGGTTCGACGACCAATTCAGCACAGCTTAATTTGGAAGGGGGTAATTTGATTTAATTATTATCTTGAATTCTGATAACACCCCCTTCAAGATCCTGTCAGAGGGGGGAATACGGCCGCAGGAACTGACCATGCACCCAATTTTCCACAGTCCCTTGGTTGACGTTGGCAATGGAGTGCTCAGACTTCACCCTATGAGTAACTTTATAGGGTCCAGATTAAAGTACGTCGAGCTTGTTCTGTCAGCCTCCAGGGTGATGGTGATAAAAGAGAATGAGGTCACCTAATTGAAAATCTGGCAAGGAGGGTCATTCAATATTAGATCGGGATGTCTCTCTTCCGGTGGTGGTAATAATGCCTTAAGTGGCTTGGGCTTGAAGCCAGATACTTTCATCGGCTAGAGCCTTCATAGTTAAGTTGGAGTTCTCAGGAGTGGAGGTCTCAAGCATTGGCTGGATGCTACTTGGCAGCCAAGGTGCCCGCCCATATAGGGCTTCAAATGGGGGACATCTGATAATTTGGTGATAGCTTACCCGGTAGGCAAGCAAGGCGCTGGGTAGATAATGGTTCCAATGAGCAGGGTCCAAGGCAGCTAATTTTTGAATAATGGAAATAAGCGTTGCATTATCCCATTCAACCTCCTCATTAGTGGAGGGTGGTAAGGTGCAGCGAAACTCTGGGTATTGCCAGTAAGCGAGGTAAGTTCTTGTACTACCTGTGAGGTGAAGTTTAATCCATTGTCCAAGATTGAGGTTTGGGGGCACCCATGCTGGGTGAAAACAGATTGAACGAGGAAAAGGGCGGTGGCCTTGGCAGTAGCATCTGGGACTGAAATCGCTTCAACCCATTTGGTTAGATGGTCTACGGCTAGGATAATATATTTATGGCCATGCAGCCCAGTGGGAAGAGGGCCCATTACATCAATGCTTACCACATTGAAGGGGCAAGTCGGGGCAGCCTCTGAATGTTAGAATTGGGGGTTAGCTTGGTCTTGCGATTTGCAAGCTATGCATGCTTCCAGGACCTCCTGGGTATTCTA